>MDKH01052964.1:0-142562 GCA_005239495.1 Nicotiana undulata
ATTTAGATTTATCTCATTTACTCCGTTCTCTTTATCAGTTACATCAGAAGTATCACAATTAATCAATTGATGAAATTCAAATTCTTATCTCGATAATATGTACATTTAATTCAAATCTATCATAGCTCCATCTCATCATATACCGAAAAATAACTTTTACAAAGCATCAGGTAATATCAAACAAACAGCTAGAACATGCTCGTGGGTCCTACGGCTACCCAAAATGCAGTATAGATGCCACGTACGGACTCTCATCACGTGGTACGTACGCATCCCCCTCAACAATCACAATTAGCAACAAGGAGCCTAAGGGACGTTTTCCCCTTACAAAGTTTGGAAAGGAGACTCACCTGGACAAGTACTCCTCCGGTCAACAGACCAATCAACAAGACGCACGAATCCTCTGAATTATCTTCGATGGCTCGCAACTTGCCAAAAACACATAATTATATCAATTTAGGAGGAATCGAGGAGGATTTATCAAAGATTTCCCTTAAAACACATTCTTGACGTACTTGGAATATTCAACTCCGAGCCTCGGTGTCCGGAAAATTATGATTCTTGAAGAAATGCGCTATACGTCGCCTAAGGATCAAGATCAACTAAATTAATCATCCTATAATAGCCCAAAAATTAGAAATTCGATTTTCTCAAAACCCTCTATTTTTCCCAACATTTCTTATGAATTCTCATGAATTATGGAAGTGGAATTCTTCAAGAATTGAAGTAATAAACATGCGGGAAGCCAAAAAATTACTTACCTGGGTTATTTAGGCCGAAATCACTCCACTGGAGTTCTTGGGGTGTGCAACAATGGAGGAAAAAAATGTGTTTGGGAAGAAAATTCACGAAATAGGCCTTTTATTGAACTGCCCAGCAGTTTTCGCCTCTGCGGCCCTTGGCTCGCAAGTGCGGACTCGCACCTGCGGAAAAAGGGTCGCACCTGCGATGGGCCTGGGCCTTGGGGGTTCTCGCTCTTGGGGACTTTGGATCGCAGGTGCGGAATTGCACTTGCGTGAAATTAGTCGCGCCTGCGACAAAGGCCTGGGTCCTGGGGAGGTCGCGCCTGCGGAGCCTGGTCCTCTCCTACGGAAGAAAGGCCGCTCCTGCGGAAGAAGTCGTGCCTGCGAGAGGAAGGCCGCTCCTGCGGCTGGAGCCGCGCCTGTGATTGATTTTCTGTTGTGCGAGCTCGCGCCTGCGGCTGATGGACCGCAGGTGCGGTCACACCAGAAAATTTCCACCAACTATGAAATTGATGGTTTTTGACCCTGCTTGGGGTCCGGGAGACCCCTGGGCCCACCCGAGCCCTCGACAAATTACACCAACCAATCCCAAACCATATGATAGAGCTGCTGGAGCTGTCAGAACTCGATTCCGAGGTCGTTTGCTCAAAATGCTGCTCGGAACCAAAATTAGCCAAAAAGGATAGCCTCCAGGAACCAATTGTTCCTGAACTGTCCAAATCACTTTTGAATCTCGAACTACCTTCCCAGACAAATCATATGGCACGAGTAGCCGCTATGGAAAGAGTCATTCACGGGAACGGAGTCCCAACACACAAAACGACCGGCTGGGTCGTTACAGTTTAGAATATTATGGGGACGCTAAGTCTTATTTATATTATTTATGCTATGGTTGCTTGCTGATTATCTAGTTGTGAACTGTTATGATTGAACAAAGCGTAGTAAAGTGATGGTCGACTAGCCTAGTTCCACGATAGGCGCCATCACGGCCTGTTAGGATTTGGGGTCGTGACACAAATACTAGAAAATTTTCCTCAACAAAGTTAGACAAAACACTTGCCTCAATTTGGCTAATTCAATACTCAATTTAGCTTTTCCTTTACAAAATTCACGTCCGCTCGACTCAATCTAGCCAAAGACGACTTAAATACATCACAAAATGCAAGGGAAAGAAATCTTAATTAATAAAGCTGTGAATTTTTATTCAATTTTTAAAAAGTCAATAAAAGTCAACCCCCGGGGGCCGCACGGTCAAAACCTGGGTCCAAGAGTATGAGTTGACTACCCATAGCCTCACGGGTCCAAATACGTATTTAGTTTCCAAATCCAAGTCCTATTTGACTCTCAAATCACAAATTTTCACTTTTAAAAGTTTTGACAAAACCCCCCAAAATTTCCCTAGATTATCATGAATTTGATGTTAAATCTTATGTATCATGAAATATAGTTGAGAATTGATTAGACGTACTTACCCAATGATTTGGTATGAAAATCCCTTCACAAAATCACCTCCCGTCGAAGCTAGGGTTCAAAACATAACAAAATGAAGATAAGTCTCGGAATTCTCAGCATTTAGCAGGCTGCAGATGTCACATTTGCGACAGGGGTTTCGCAAATGCGAACTAGAGATTTTCCTGCTAAGGTCGCATTTGCGACAAAATGCTTCGCAAATGCGAAAAAGGGGGCCATCACAAGTGCGAAAAATTCTTCTCAAAAGCGAACTCTTGCCCAACAACCTAGGTTCGCAGATGCGAGGCTGCTTCGCAAATGCGATAGTCGCATTTGCGACCAAAACATCGCAATTGCTATTAAACCAGAACCAACACTCAAAATTTAACAAAACAATCTGAAACCAATCCAAAACTCATCCGAGCCCCCGAGACTTCAAACCAAACACCCACACAAGTCTGAAAGCATAACACAAACTTGCTCGAGCAATCAAAACATCAAAATAACCTCTAGAATCACGAATCGGAAGCCAAAACGCATGTAGATCAAAGGAAACTTCAAGAACTTCTAAAATCGCAACCACACGTCCGAACCATATCAAATAAACTCTAAATTGCGCCAAATCTTGCAGACAAGTTCTACCTGACAAAATGAACTTACTCGTAGCTTACACTCATGCATAACAACCTCGAAACGACAAATCGCACATCTAGTAAAAATTGCTAAATTTTGGAATTTCAACTTCTACAACCGATGACAAAACCTATCAAAACACGTCCGATTGACCTCAAATTTTGCACAGATGTCGCATTCGATATTACGGACCCACTCCAACTTCTAGAAACTTCGAATTACAATTCGAGCGTGCTCTTAAGTCCAAAATCACTCAACGTAGCTAACTAAACCAACGAAACTCCATTCCGAGATCCAATGCTAAAAGGTCAAACTTGATCAACTCTCCCCATTTAAAGCTTAAATCTTGAAGTTCATTCTTCCAAATCGATTCTGGATAACTTGAAAATCAACACCGACGATTTACGCAGATCATAATACATCGTGCAAAGATACTTGAACCTTCAAACTATCGAGAAAAGTGTAAATACTCAAAATGGCCAATCGGGTCATTACAGGTTTATTCAGCAGAAAATAATTTAGTAAGAAATAACGAAATCAAGGAAATAAGGTAGGATATAAATAGGACAAGTCTGTTGAAAATCAAGGAAGGAGAAATCACAAAGGAATTTGGAACGAGACTACAGAGAGTGCTCTTATTAATGTTTCTAGATTGCTAAAACCTTGGCGAGAATATTTTGCAAAAAGAAATAAAGTAATACTGATCACACCAAAGAAGGAAGTTTGCACCCTGGAGGAAGAGAATTCACTACAAGAAAGATTTTTATATACAACAATCAAGAATAATTGTGAAGAGATCCGATGTTGATTATTTACTATAGGAAGGACCATGATTTTGTAGAGTATCAAGAACAGAAACCTTAAGTCAAGTAGGGAATCAACAAATCAAGCCAGTAAAAGATCTAGGTTCAAGAAGATACATATGTGACAAGTTTCTAAATAATACAAATTAAGATCCAGTAGAAGAAAGAGGATCTTGAATTTTTATTGGGTTATCTAAATAAAAGCTAATGTTTGTACAATCAGAAACCTATCATAAGAAGAAGATTTTAGAGTTATTTTCGGAAACCTTTATCGAGAAAATGATGTCTAGGCTCAATGATATATCTGGAGAAGTGAAAGATATTTTGGATAAACAATGAAAATGCATCCGGCAGATTGGTACTTCGCCGAAAAAGGAAATATTCAAATCTAAAGGGAGATTGGTACTATAATGAAAAAGGAATGAATATAAATGAAATATAGAAAAAATCCAACCTGTTGGAATTACCAAGAATATAAAGGCAATTATAATATGGCTTATAGAAGTCACATGCATATATCTACCAGGGCCAGCTCCAACGTGATAAGGGGCGAGGATTGTTCCTTAGGCCCCCAAATTTGGGGGAAGGGGGCATTTTTAAAAATAATAGGTTTATATGTATTTAAAAAAAAAATTTAGTACTTTTAATACAAAAATTAAGTTTTTAATATAACAAAAAATAAAGCTATTTAAATATGTAAATAAAGTAATACTTTACCATATTTAAAAGTTGGTAGATGGATAGTTTTCTCAACTTTACAGTTTTACTCCTTCATTAGATGATGTATAAAAAATCACTCTCCCTTTCTTAATATGTCCAGGTCATTTTTTCTTTTTCCCAATCTCTTCATATTTTTGAAACCCCTACATATTTTTTTGTCTTTCTCTTTAATATTCTTACTCACCTTCTTTCTCCAAGATTTCATTAGTTACACTATTCAACAATACTTTTAAGATTCCAGTATTTTTATACTTCTATTGCTTTATAAAATCTTTTTTAAGAGCAAAAATACAAGAAAAATTAAATGAGTTGGCTATATTATCAATTGAATAAGAATAATTTGAGAAAATCAATTATAAAAAGAATATTAACAACTTTGTATGTCAAAAAGCTAGAAGAATAGACTTCAAGTAAATACATATGTTATAACTTTGTCTTAAGAATTTAGGCCTCATATTAAACTTTGGCTTTAGGCCTTGCATATCCTTGAGCCGCCCCTAATATCTACATATGAAGACTTGATGGCTTACATGGAAAGAATCTCTTATACAAAAAACATTCAACAATATTATATAAGGTCGAAATCAGGTACGCCCGATTTCATAGGTTCGAGGGGTCGCTCCGAGCTCGAGTGTAGAACGGACCGGGCAAGCCCAGTAGATCAAGCTCGAACCTGATAAACGAGTGCAAGGCTCGAAGGTCGAAGTGCTCGATGAATATCGAGGCCGAGCATGACCTACCCTGAGATAATGACGTTATTTGCTTGTAACAGAATAAGCGAGATCCCCGCAATGACATAAAGATCAAGGCGTGAATTCCGGAACGGATTTGTACGAATTCGTACTAGGCAGTTAGAGGGCTGTACAATTAGATTCCTTTCTAAAAATGGAAATGTACCTTATTTAGGACTCCCCTATTATATAAAGGGGAGACCATTCATTTGTAAACTTCATCAATCATTGGCAAAGAATATACAATCTTACTTTTTCGTTCATTTCTCATCTGAATTGTTCATAAGCTTTATTATCCTTCCTTTACTTTACTGTTCATATTAGTGCACCTCGAGGTAATCGAAGCTCGAGGTCGAGGCGCGCTCATATACTGGTTTGATTTAGCTTGCTCACTTAACTTATACATTTGTTTTATTGTTTATCAATTAGTATTGGACTAAATCACTTATATTTAAGTCCTCAACATAAATTTAATTGCTACTCAGATTTTAGGGTAAACCGTTTGGAGCCCACCGTGGGGTAAAGATAATAGTGATTATTTCAGCGCTTATTTTGATAACACGCGTGATTTTCACACTTGTTCTTGCCAAAGATTCTTTGTTTTCAGGTTAAAACATGTCAAACTCGCAAAATACACCCGTACACGGCAATGATGGTCTCGAATTTTATGGGGAAAATGATAATGTAGTTGCTTCAGGGACCAGTGTACCACCTCTTAACCCCGGGGTAGTGCCAATTGCAGAGCCAGTCATTGTTGGTTCACGCGTTGCTCTAAATGCAGACTTAGGTGCAGACATTAGAGGAAGTGTGTGCGGGGAGGCCTGCCTGGTGGTCAAAGAACACATGGTCTAGAAGACGGGGGAGTTAGCCTCTAGGTAATCTTCGAAATGTTACAAGCTCAGCAGATTGCTATCGCTCAGCTACAAAGTCAACAAAAAACTCCGAGTGTGGTTGATCCAGAAACCACTCGCCGTACTGAGCTGGTGTTGGAAAGGTTGAATGGATGGATCGGGGACTGACCCTACAATCATGAAAATGCTCGAAGAGCTCACCAAAAGAATCGAGTCAGGAAAAATGAGGATTGAAGATAATGACAAAAAGGTAGAGACATACAACTCCCCAGTCGATCAAATACTAGGGGCACCTCCCATTCAAAAGGGTTTGGATTCCAAAAAGTTTGGGCAGAAGCCCTTTTGCCTGAGCGCAGCGTCAAAGACTCTTCCAAAGAAGTTCTGCATGCTGGACATACCAAAATACAATGGGACTATCAATCCGAAAGAACAAATCACTACGTACACATGCAGTATAAAGGGAAACGACTTAGAAGACGATGGGATCGAGTCCGTTTTGCTGAAAATATTTGAGGAAACTTTGTCTAAAGGAGCAATGATTTGGTATCACAACTTTCCCCCAAACTCTATCAATTCATTCGCCATGTTGGCCGATTCATTTGTAAAAGCACATGCTGGTTCTATAAAGGTTGCAACAAGGAAATCAGGCGTCTTCAAGATTGAACAAAGGGATAACGAAATGTTGAGGGAGTTCGTGTCCCAATTTCAGATGGAATGGATGAGTTACCACCTGTCTCCGATGATTGGGTTGTTCAAGCTTTCACCCAGGGGTTAAACGAGCGAAGCTCGATAGATCACGATAGTTGAAGTAAAATCTGGTTGAATATCCGGCTGTAACTTGGGCAGACATGCACAATCGATATCAATCGAAGATCCGGGTCGAGGGCGACCAGTTAGGAGCCCCCTCGAGTTCGGGGTTTATCCAAATAGGTGTCACGACCCCAAATCCTAACAGGCCGTGATGGCGCCTATCGTGGAACTAGGCTAGCCAACCATCACATTACTAGGAAATTGCTCTTATTTTAACAGTTCATAATGCAATAATAAACAACAATTCAAGTAAAGAAATAATTTATATAAGTCTAGCGCCCCAATAATAGTCTAACAACTATACGCAAAACCTCCCAAGACTGGAGTCAATAGTCATGAGCATCTAAGAATAAATAAATTTAACTCTGCTAAAACTATAAAATATGTCTCTGAATCAAATGCTAAAACTAATTAAGGAAGGGAAATGGATAACTTGTGGACGCTGGACAGCTACCTCGAAATCTTGTGAACTGCTGCTAACGAACAAGGCAGCTACTGCTCCAAATCAGTACCTCAATCTGTGCACAGAGGCACAGGGAGTCTTTATGAGTACGCTAACTCAGTAGTAATGAAAATAAATCACAGTCTGAGAAATATAAAACACGCAGTACATATACACAATTTCACAAAAGCTAGTAAAACACCAAGTCTCCATGTAGTATTCATCAAATACATAAGATCGAAATAAGTTTCCAGAAATCCTTTGAACCAAGTGTAATATCAAATTTTCTCAGTAAAACTCTCAGTAAAAACCAGTTTGAAAACAAAGTAAACCATAGTTTGAAAACTCAATAAAAATCTTCATAAAACTGCCCCTCGGGTCATAATCATTTCTCGTAACAATATCTTTCAGTATCAGCCCATCATGCAACCTTACAATCACTCTGCCCATCAGGAAACCTCACAATCACTCTGCCCATCAGGCAACCTCGAAATCATTATGCCCATCAGGAAACCTCACAATCACTCTGCATAAGCCCCGCGAGCATCACTCATTAGGTACCTGTGCTCACTGGGGGTGTGTACAGACTCCGGAGGGGCTCCTACAGTCCAAGCGCTATAATAAGCCATAACATGGCATAAATCACACACAATATAGTCCCGCAACCTCACTCATATCATTGCATCCTCACAATATAAGCTAGCATCCTTACTCATATCATAACATCCTCACAATATAGGCCAGCAGCCTCACTCAGTCAGACACTCTCAATTTTCCCTCCAGGCCATAAATATACCGGGTTCTTGACCCAAAAACAGTGTTTCATTTTCAAGAAGTAGTATCAAAATACTCTGAGTGTCAAAACAGTTTCACAGAAAAGACTGAGTAAAAATCATAATATATCAGTGAAGATAATAGTAAAACAACCCCCAAGGGGTAAACAGATCGGCACTAGGCCCCAAACACGGCTTACAGCCCAAATCATATCAAGTATATATAGTACTATTGAAAATAAGCTTTAAAAGCCGTTTCGCTACTCAATCGTCGCCTAAGTAATGAATATATCTCCAAAGTTTCAACCTTTGCATTTCAAAAACCATGAAAGGGTACATAGTCCGGGGTTTCATACCCTCAGGACAGGATTTAAAGACATTACTTACCTCAAAACTAGCCCGAAATTACTTCGCAATGCGTTTGCCTTTCGAATCCACTTCTGGATGCTCCAAATCTACCAAGTTCATATTTTTATCATCAAATTATGCTTAAGGAATAAATTCCAATTGAAAAATATCGAATTTAGCTCAAAAATCCGAATTCGGTCAAAACCCAACCTCGGGCCTGCGTCCCGAAACTCAGACATTTTTTTACAAAAGTGATCTTCGTCCTCTCACGAGTCCGTACATATAAAGAACACCAAAATCGGAGTTTGTTTGACCCTTCAAATCGACCCCTAAAGGTCTCATAATCTCAAGCCCTAAAAACCCAATTTATCTACTGATTTTCCATGAATTTACACTGGTTTTATGTTCTATAATCACCCATAATCAAGTTTTAATGATCAAAGCACTTACCTCTATTAAGAACAAGGATTTCCCTCTTTAAAATCGCCCCCAAGAGCTCTTTTCCGTACAACAATGGTGAAAAATAAGGTTTAAGTCGCGGAAGGTTTAATTATTTAATGCCCAGTCATTTACTCTCCGCGATCGCGGTCAAACACCCGCGATCGCATAGACCAAAAGCTCTTGACCTTCCGCGATCGCAGCACTGTGCACGCGATCGCATAGTGCATTTGCCAGCCAACCCCAAGCGCCCCAACTTCCTCTATGCGATCGCAACTCATTCCACGCGATCGCACTGCCTTGGTCTCCCCCTACTCTGCGACCGCACTTCTCCCCCCGCGATCGCACAGAGTAATTTGTGCCTGACCAAAATAACTCACCGCGATCGCATCACTTCCCCCGCGATCGCAGTGAACAAAATTGCTGTGTGCAAACACAAGAAAAACCAGCAGTGTTTTAAAGCCCAAATGAGTCCGTTAATCACCCGAAATCGATCCCGAGCCCCTCGGGACCTCAACCAAACATACTAACACGTTACATATGATCATTCAAACTTAGTTGAACTCTCAAAACACCAAAACTAACATCAAAATACCAAATTCACATCGGATTCAAGCCTAAGAACTTTAATATTTCTAAAATCCATCAATGATGCCGAAACTATCCAAATCAACTCCGATTGACCTGAAATTTTACAGACAAGTCCAAAATGACATTACGAACCTGTTCCAACTGTCGGAATTCCATTCTGAACCTGATAGCCTATTTTCCACTACCGACCAGATGTCACCAAAAACTAACTTTCGCCAATTCAAGCCTAATTCTACACCGGACATCACAAAATTATTCTGAACATACTCCTAAGTTCCAAATCAACTAACGAAGCTATTCAAACAATAAAATTCGCATTCCGAGGTCGTTTACCAATAAGTCCACTCTTAGTCGAATTTTTCAAGTTTAAGGCTATTTTAAAGGCTAATTGACTGAACTCTCACTACAACCATTCGATTTCAAGCATATCAACTCTAATACATCAAATACAGTATAACCAATCTATAACAAGTCTATAACAACAATTATAATGCAGGTTTTTACGTAACGACGGACCGGGTCGTTACAACAGGTTGGTAGTGAAAGCCCCGAGGGATACTAATAGGGAGCCAAGGTCGAGCAGGGAACGATATCAGCCATATACTGTGGAGTGAAGAAATAATGTGTCGGGACGAAGAAATAATAAGAGTGATCAAAGAATTGATCGAGGGCAGAATCCTCGGGGACTCATGAGTAAGAATGAATTTGATAAGCATATTGGACTCGCAGAAGCACCTCGATTATCGGAGTACAACTTCAGCATCGATGCCTCGGGTATCGTTTTGGCCATTGGAAGGATTAAAGATACCAGGTGGCCCAGACCTATACAAACTGACCCTACTCAAAACAATTTAACTTGATGTGCAAGTATCATGGCACACATGGCCATAGGACCGAAGACTGCAGACAGTTGAGAAAGGAAGTGGCTTGATTATTTAATGATGGCCACCTTCGAGAATTCCTAAGTGAGAGAGCCAAAAATCACTTCAGGGAAAGAGACGCCAATAGAAAGAATGAGTAAGAGGAATCTCAGCATATCATCCACATTATCGTTGGTTGGGTCGACATCCCACAGGGACCTATTTTCAAACGCACCAAAGTGCCAATTACAAGAGAGAAACGGATCCGAGACTACATGCCCGAAGGCACCCTTACATTCAACGACAAGGTGACAGAACGCCTCTCTCTGCCGCACAACGACGTCCTGGTAATTTTTATTTTACTAAATAAAATTCAAGTTAAACGTGTTTTTGTGGATCTAGGTAGCTCGACAAACATAATCAGGTCGAGGGTCGTAGAGCAGCTCGTACAGCTAGATCAAATTGTACCTGCATCTCGAGTCCTAAACGTCTTCAACATGTCTAGTGAAACAACAAAGAGAGAGATAATCCTACCAGTGAACGTAGTCGGGACCATCCAAGACACAAAATTTCATGTCATCAAAGGTTAAATGAGATACAATGCACTGCTCGGTAGGCCGTGGATCCATAACATAAGGGCGGTACCATCAACCCTTCACCAAATGATGAAGTCTCCAACAATAGATGGTGTGAAAACGGTGTACGGGAAACAACACACGACAAAGGAAATGTTTGCAGTTCATGAGTTGATGTCGACGCCAGCACCTTCGACCTCAGAAGAATCGAACATCAAAGATAAGCAGATTGCTAAATAGCAATCACCGTCCCCAGCCTCGATCGAGTCAGAGGAACAGGTAAACTAGGAAAAAGAAGAGGATTTCCTTACACCTCGAGCTTTCGTCCTTCCCAAGGAATCAGATGCAACAAAGTCAACGGTTGAGGAGCTGGAGCAGGTGATATTGATCGAGCATCTTCCCGAACGGAAGGTATGCCAGGGAACGGGATTAAACCTCGAACTCAGGAAAAAACTCATTCAATTCCTTATCAATAACATAGACTGTTTTTCATGGTCCCATTTAGATAACAACACATCGGCTAAGTCTCGACCCCAAGTTTAAATCGATGAAGCAAAAAAGAAGGCCCCAGTCTGAGGTAAATCATGCATTCATAAAGGACGAGGTAACTAAACTTCTCAAAATAGGGTCTATCAGGGAAGTAAAATACCCTGAATGGTTAGCCAATGTGATCGTAGTCCCTAAAAAAGGAAACAAACTTAGAATATGCATAGATTACAAGGACTTGAACAAGGCATGACCTAAAGAGTCTTTTCCACTGCCTAACATCGAGCGTATGATCGACGCCATGACCGGCCACAAATCCTTACCTTTCTCGATGCCTACTCCGGGTACAATCAAATTCAAATGAACCTGGAGGACCAGGAAAAGACCTCATTTATCACCAAGTATGGAACATATTGTTAAAATGTAATGCCCTTCGGGCTAAAAAACGCAGGGGCTACATACCAACGCCTAGTTTATAAAATGTTCGAGCAACAGATATGTAAATTAATGGAAGTTTACATTGACGACATGCTAGTTAAGTTCCTAAGCGCAGAGGACAATTTGACTTTTTTGCAGGCAACGTTCGAGGTTTTGAGAAAATACAACATGAAACTGAACCTAGAGAAATGTGCTTTCAGAGTTGGCTCGGGAAAAGTATTGGGTTTCATGGTGTCAAATAGGGGGATCGAGATCAACCCCGACAAAATTAAAGCCATCGAAGATATCACTGTCGTGGACAGTGTGAAAGTCGTACAACGGCTAACCGGACGGATAGCTGTTTTGGGCCGATTCTTCTCGAGGTCGTCAGATCGGAGTCATAGGTTCTTCTCCTTACTCAAAAAGAAAAATAATTTCGCGTGGACCCCTGAATGTCAACAAGCATTGGAGGAATTAAAGCGGTACATATCGAGCTCACCCCAGCTTCACATTGCGAAGGCAGATGAGAAGCTATACTTATACTTGGCCGTGCCCGAAGTAGCGGTAAGTGGTGTACTATTTCGAGAAGGGCAAGGTACGCAATTTCCTGTTTATTATGTAAGTCGAACCTTAGGAGATGCTGAAACTAGGTATCCGCACTTGGAGAAGTTAGCACTTGCATTAATAAGCGTATCTAGAAAATTGAAGTCATATTTTCAATGTCACCCCATATGTGTGTTAACTACTTATCCACTCCAAAATGTTTTGCACAAGCCCGAGTTGTCGGGCCGATTGGCCAAACGGGCCATCGAACTTGGTGGGTACGATATTGAATATCAACCCCAAACGGCTATCAAGTCTCAAATTTTAGCAGATTCATGGCTGATTTTATACCTACCCTCGTACCCGAAGTGGAAAAGGAACTACTACTAAAGTTGAGTACATCATTGGGGGTATGGAGTCTCTTCACAGACGGTGCCTCGAATGTGAAAGGTTCTGGGCTCGGCATTGTTTTGAAACCACATGTGGGTAGCACTATTAGAAAATCTATCAAAACTTCTAGGTTGACTAACAATGAGGCCGAGTACGAGGCCATGATTGCAGGTCTCGAATTAGCCAACAGCCTGGGAGTAGAGGTCATCGAGGCCAAGTGCGACTCTCTGTTGGTGGTGAACCAAGTGAACAAAAGCTTCGATGTTCGAGAAGATAGAATGCAAAGGTATTTGGACAAGTTACATGTGACATTTCACCGCTTCAAGGAGTGGACGTTAGAGCATATACTTCGGGAGCAAAACAGTGAGGCCGACGCACTTGCAAATTTGGGGTCATCAGTCGAAGAGGATGATATTGTCCCGGGGACTGTTGTTCGGTTATCGAGATCTGTGGTCGAGGAAGGTCATGCCGAGATAAACTCTACAAGTTTGACTTGGGATTGGAGGAATAAATATGTTGAGTATTTAAAGCACGAAAAGCTCCCTTCGGACCCTAAAGAGTCGAGAGCCCTACGAGCTAAAGCAGCCCGATTCACATTGGACAAAAACAGAATGTTGTACAGAAGGACCTTCGATGGACCATTGGCGGTATGCCTAGGATCGGGGGACCCCGACTATGTTTTGCGAGAAACCCACGAAGGCACTTGTGGGAACCACTCTAGCCCTGACTCTTTGATTCATAAAATTATTAGAGTTGGGTACTACTGGGATAACATGGAGAAAGAGACTAAGGAGTTTGATCGAAAATGAGACAAATGCCAAAGGTTTGCACCAATGATCCATCAGCCCGGTGAACAAATCCATTCAGTCATATCACCGTTGCCATTCATGAAATGAGGGATGGATATCGTCGGCCCTATGCCAATGACACCAAGTAAAGCTAAATTCATTTTGTTTGTGACTGACTATTATTCCAAATGTGTGGAAGATCATGCCTTCGAGAAGGTAAGAGAAAAAGAAGACTTCATATGAGATCACATCGTATGTCGATTCGGGATACCCGTTGAAACCGTATGCGACAACGGGAAGTAATTCATCGCCAGCAAGGTAACAAAGTTCCTCGAAGAACAAAAAATAAAGAGGATCTTATCGACACCATATAACCCAAGCGCAAACGGGCAGGCTGAATCCACGAACAAGACTATTATCCAAAACTTTAAGAAAAGGTTGAGTGATGCTAAGGGGAATGGAGAGGTTCTGCCCGAGGTCCTTTGGGCGTATCGAACGACATCGAAGTCCAGCACGGGGGCAACTCCGTTCTCTTTGGTATATGGATCTGAGGCCTTAATCCCAGTTTCAGAGAACCTAGCACCAGATTTTGGCATGCAATGGAGGAATCAAATCACGAGGCTATGAACACTAGCCTCGAGCTATTGGATGAAAAATGAGAAGTTGCGCTTGTTCGTATGGCCGCATAGAAGCAAATAATTGAGAGATATTATAACAGAAGAACCAACCTTCGCCACTTCGAAATCGGGGACTTAGTTCTAAGGAAAATCACCCTAAATACTCGAGACCCAAACAAAGGGAAACTAGGCCCGAATTGGGAAGGACCATATCGAGTCATCAGAGTCATCGGAAAAGGATCTTACAAACTTAGCATGATGGAAGGTGAACAATTGCCGAACTATTGGAATATATCACTGCTCAAATGATATTATTGTTGAGGTATGATTTTCCCCTTTTTTCATTTTGTATTTGAGACTAACTCATTGCAGATGTTTGATCGAAGACGTCGAGGCAACCCTTCTACATGAAGACCTTAGGTTTTAAAGCATGCGTTGCACTCTTTTTCCCTTAGATCGGGTATTATCCCAAATGGGTTTTTTCGGCGAGTTTTTTAACGAGGCAAAAACTATGTGCTACCTAAGGAGAATTCAACAATATCCAAGGCTTCTTTTCAATCAACCTCTAATGCTGGTGGGCATCACCCTCGGAGGCTATATTTTCGAGGAAAATACTTCACGCCCAAGAGGGCCTCGATAGGAAAACTTTGTAATGGGCCAAATGGTCAGAGGAACCGTGTCCATATAGAATAACTAAGCCCCAATGGCAAACCATGTACGCATGTATGAATTATTCAAAGAAGCATTCCTACCATATTAAATACCTTGTGTCTCGAAGAATTTCCTACTATATGAGCTCCATACTTATGATTCTCAATGAGAAACGGCTCAAGAGCCAAAACACAAACACACCTCGGCTACTCGGGGACTGTCATCGACATGCAGCATATTCGAGTTGTTTAAACTTGAACTCAGACCGCAAATAGGCATCCCTCGACGTAAAGGCCAAGGCCATCACACTCGAGGACTAACATTTCGAAAAAGTTTGAAATGATATCGGGAAACAAGTCCAAGAGACATGCCTCAAGGCTACGTCCATATTAAATTCTACGGTCATATAAAAAGGCTACGGCCGAAACAAATGCGTCTCGGAGACGTCCGAGTTCTGCCATAAACTAAAGGCCTTCAAATACTTCGAAAAATCGGTTAAATAAAGGCTATCCTCGGCAACTTAATCAAAGGGCTTTGATAAAATCAGCCCTCGAAAAACCTCAAGAGGTATTAGATTACTTACACACAAACTTGTGCTAAGGCACTAAAAAAAAGGGTTTCGATCGACACTAAACCCTCGAAAAACCCAACGTGTAAAAAATGCATGCCAAGGAATAAACATAAACAGTATTTACTTAGTCTTTTAAGCTAAAAAGGGGAAACAATATCTATCTCTTGGAGGCCATTAAGGCCCGACTTAAAAGAGCCTAAGGGACAATACACTTAGGGTTTGAGACCTTGTTCTCACCCCGCTTGAACCCAAGGTTTTGATTATCTTGAGCCCGAATAAATACTTTGATCATGGCTAAGAGAATTGCCATTATCCAAAAAAGGGTCTATACCCCAAAGGTTTGAGCCTTATCCGAACTCAACCACGACAACTTCAAAAGAACCATTCGAGGCAGAATCTCGAATACACCGGTCGAAGAATGAAATGATTGCAAAACATTGTAAGGAAAGAAAGGAAAGAATTCAAGGAAGTTTCTTCTTTTTATATATTCAAAAAAGTGATATGTACAAGGATTCGACAAAAGGAAAAGAAAATTCCTATCTACACCTCGGGAGAAGCCCCTCATTCGGGAGAAGCTTCTCCTTCAAGAACAGCTTCTCCCTCGGGGGCATATTCTTCATCGGGCCCCTCTTCATTATCGGACCCGCATTGGTTGCCTTCACCGTCGTCCTAATCATTAGAGGAGACAAGAAACCTAGCATCGACTTCATCCGCCCTTGCTTGAGCTGTCTCTTCAGTGAGGTCGAAGCCTCTAGCGTAAATCTCCTAATGGGTCTCCCTCTGAGATTGGCACCTGGCCAAGTTGTTGCTTCGCTTTTCCCGATCGGCAGCTTCCCTCACCTCCATCTGAGCAGCTTCGGTGTCCCTTAAATACACGGCAACAGTTTTATTGGTCATGATCTTCGTCTTCTCAACCTCAGCCCTGGCTTTTGCAAGCTTGGCCTCGATTTCGGCAAGCTTGGCCTCGAGCTCGATGATCTTTTCGGCCTAGGCCGAACTGCTCTCTTTGACACTCCTAAGCTGAGTCTCGGTCGATGCCAGTTTGGGTAGTGCAGCTTCATTCCCCGTAGCTAGGTGGTCAATCCTTTCCTTTCATTGGTTGCACTCGGCATTAACTCGATCAACCTAGCCTCGAAGCTGCCCCATCATCTCCACCTTTTGCTGTAGCCGAGACATCAAAGTATTAGCTTCCACAGTTGGGACGAGAAGGCCATACTCTATCAAAATGATAGTTACCTGCTTGTCTAGATCTGCCTCATACTCTCGATCCTTGGTTAACTTCGCTTGAAGATCTTTGAGCTCCTCCTCCTTTTTATTATAAAGGAGACTCAAGGCCTTCCCTCACTCAAGGATTTCTTCAGCTCAGCCTCTCACTGGCTCAACTCGGCCTTAAACTTAGAAAATCCTACAAAGAAAAGAAGTTATCAGTTAAAGTAAGACGGGTAAAAGGAAATTGCAACGTTAAGAATTAATGCTTACCTTAGAGAAGAGACGTTGTTCCTCTTCGAAGGTGGAAGACACATCGGTAAGGTCGGCATCATCAACTGCGGTGAAGCAATCCTGGAAAGGATCGTCCTCACTAGGGACTCCGCTCAAGTAAGTAGTTTTCAGGGCCCGGGCTTCTCTTATGGCGTCCTTGGAGTAAGCCGATAACGATGGGGAGTGACATATTGTCATGGCCTCGGGGAGGTCCCCCGAGGCACTCTGTTCGATCGTGGGGGCTTCAGAACCTGCCCCCTTTGGCATGCTTGCTGAAAGTTGAGAAATGACCACGACATCGGGACACTCGGGGTCTTTGCCCTTATCTTCCTTTGAGGTTCCTTCACCACGAGGCAGGATCTCGATTTCAGGGGGGTTTGGCGGCCTCGGTTGGATTTTTGGTTTGGGTCACCAGCGGCGAATCCTCGACCTCATCGTCATCCATAAGCTGGTGGACTGAGTTTATGTCAACATGGATGACGTTCTTTGTATTTCTTCGAGACGAGCACGCTTTGTTTTGGGGGTCTTCGGGCTTCGAAGACCTTTTTCTCTAATTGTTCTTCTTCGACTTTGGAGTCGGGGACTCTATCTTCTTTCCGTGAGGGGCCGGTCTCATTTTAGAGAAGTCCTCAATGCCTGCATAAATAAAAATTAAGTATGAGAAAGGAAAATTCTCCGATAAAGAATAGAGCACCAGAATTTTACCATGATGTTTGGCTTCCCATTTGCCCCTCGACAAGTCACGCCATTTTCTATCGCCATACGAGGACGTCGCGGCTAGTTTCTGGACCCAGTCCTCGAGAGGGGATCGCATGTGGCATTCAAGGGACAACTGCAAGTAAAGGTAAGAACGTCATGCAAAGTATAGTCAAAGTAGAGAAAATTGTTGAGGAAGGAAGCTCCACTTACGGTCGAAGTTCCACTTTTCGGGGAACCAAATTTGCTCTTCAGGGATGATATCACTGGTCCTCATTTGAATGAACTAGCTCATCCAGCCTCGATCTTTATCTTCATCTTTGATGAAAAGAAGGATTTGGTCGACCGGTGATGGATTTTAATCAACCCTCAGAAGCGTTGAGATCGGTACAAGTGAATAAAGTGGCTAAGGGTGAACTCGAGCCCCTCGGCCTTGCTGGAGAAGTAGCGAAGCATGATCACTATTCGCAAGAAAGATGGATGGATTTGACCGAGAGTTACTTGGTATCTTTTACAAAAATCGATCACGATTGGATCGAGGGGACCTAGCGTGAAGGGGTAAGTGTAAGCACTTAGGAACCCCTCCACGTGGGTGGTGATGCTCTCCTCGCGGGTGGGGATTTGTAACACGACCCCTCCCCCCAACCACACTTATTTTTAATGGCATCGAGTTGTTTCTTTGTTATCGAGCAGATATACCTCGAAGCATGCTCGCATCGACCAGGAACATCAGGAGGATTTTCAAAGTTGAACTCTTCCTTTAAAGTGTACGCGTCGGGAACGATCTCGTGAAGGGGCCTTGCCGCCGGTCGGACGGGAAGATGAAGAGGAAGTTCCTTTTTTTTGGGGAACGGTTTTTGAAGTTTCTGCCATTAGTTCTGGTTGATAGAAGTGGAAAGAGATGGTGTATGATAACTTTTGGCACTAAGAGGGCGGAAGAACTAGTGGCGAAGGAGAAAGAGATGAAGAGAAGAGGAGATTAGAGAAGTTTCACAAGAGGAAGTAAAGTTCTTAATGAGATGAGGAACCATGCATTTATAGGGGAGAGGCGACGTTTCGGTGGTGCTAGTGGCCGACCACCACTGGCAGGCATTTTATGTTTTGGGAAAGCGTACCGACGGGATGTTTCAGTTACCTCGAACGCCTATGTCACGCGGATGATGTCAGTATCAGGGACTCCGTAAATTCGAGGATCAATTCGTTTCTTATCATTCTATTCTAAGAAATGCGGGGACTATCTGTATATGGTCGAAATCAGGTACGCCCGATTTCATAGGTTCGAGGGGTCGCTTCGAGCCGGAGTGCAGAGCGGGCCGGGCAAGCCCAGTAGATCGAGCTCGAACCTGATAAGTGAGTGCAATGCTCGAAGGCCGAAGTGCACGATGAATACCGAGGCCGAGCATGACCTACCCCGAGATAATGTCGTTATGGGATTGTAATAAAATAAGCGAGATTCCTGCAATGACACAAAGATCAATGCATGAATTTCGGAACGGATTTGTACGAATTCGTACTAGGCAGTTAGACGGCTGTACAATTAGATTCCTTACTAGAAATGGAAATGTACCTTATTTAGGACTCCCTTATTATATAAAGGGGAGCCCAATCATTTGTAAACATCATCAATCATTGGCAAAGAATATACAATCTTACTTTTTCGTTCATTTCTCATCAGAATCGTTTTTTATCTTTATTATCCTTCCTTTACTTTACTGTTCATATTAGTGCACCTCGAGGTCGAGGCGCGCACATATATTGGTTTGATTTAGCTTGCTCACTTAACTTATACATTTGTTTTCTTGTTTATCAATTAGTATTGGACTAAATCACGTATTTTTAAGACCTCAACATAAATTTAATTGTTACTCAGATTTTAGGGTAAACAAATATGGCCTTGATTTTTGGAATTGTAAAAGGATAGATCTCAAATCTATGTGAGATCCTTTTGATAAAAGGAAAGTAGGTTGATAATCTTGTATTTAAAGAAATTATAGTATTTTGTAAGGGAAAACAAATTTTGAAGCAAGTTTCTAATTGTTGTAGTGGTTGTATATCTTGACAGATCTTAGTATTTGTACTTACCATGTCAGCCTAATCAAATTACCAAAAAGAAAGAGGAGAAAGATAATTTTACTGAAGCCTTGTTGTTTGTCAAAAAAATTCTAGAAGCCTTGGTCCTTGGATTTGAATATGGCTGGTGATCAATATGGTTGTAAATCTTTCTGATAGTTCCTTGAGATAAAAAAAAAAACAAAGTGTTTTTGAATGAGAAAACTTTCTGCCTGAAACAAGTTGAGAGCTGTCGGAAGTAGCTTAACCTTTTATTCAATTGGCTCCGTGCATAAGGTACCTAAGCATGAAGCTATATTTTGCTTCAAGTGATAACATCTAAAAGAAATCCCAGATGTATTATTAATTAATGTATTGGAGTAGGAAGAAAATGGTGCACTTATTTTTTACTTGACCAGCTCTTAAAATTTACTCGATAGAGCCTGGTAGAAACTTTTTATGTCTTTTCCTCTATTTCCATCCTACAAATTAAAATTAGTATACCCAGCTTCTGAGTTGTAAATGTATAAAATCCTGGTAGGAAGTTTCTGTCTGAGTTTTCAATTAGTATAGAATGAAAATTTGAATATATCTTTATCATTAACCCCAATGCACTCAATGATGAAGGTATTGAGTTTCCCTATGCCTTTTAAGATGGAAATTGCATTCCAAGATCCTTATTATGGTCCCAGCAGCTGCTAGTTTCTACTATGTTTAGTCGTAGTCCAGAAACGCGAACAGGATTTCGACCGAAACACTTTTAACTCAAACGGACCTTTAGAACTTCAATCTCGGTTGCGTTTTAACAGTGATGGAAGCTAGTTGTTGGTTTGTGTTCTCAGTTGGTCTACAGGTGGTTTGAGGTCGGTTTTTGGAGAAAAGGAAAAACAAGCAGCAGCTGCTGCGTTTTTGCCGCATGAAGCAGTTGCATTTTTATTGATTTTTAGACTGTTTGAAGCTAGGTTTGTGGTATATTTCAGTTGGGTTTTGGCTGGATTTAGGAGCTGGTTTTCATATACGGAAGAAGGGTTCGTGAGCTGCTACTACGGTGAAGAAGAAACAGGCGCTCGGATCTCCCCTTTGCGTTCCCTTTCCAGAGCTCTCTTCTTTTTCATTTTTTTTTTTGGTTACTCTCTCTTCGTTGTTCAGTCAAGATCTGTAACGACTCAGCCCGTCGTTCCGAGAGTTTTAGCCCCGTTTCCTCTATTCTTGCTTCATTATATGTGATTTAGCTCTATTATGTTGTGTTGGGTCGGTTGGCTCGGGTTCAGAGTGATTTTGGAGAGGATTGAGACACTTAGTCTCTTAAGTTGGTTAGTTAGTAGGAAAAGTCAACCGGAAGTTGACTTATGAGTAGATAATCTCGGAATTTGGTCTTTATAGCTCGGATAGCTTCGTTAGCTGATTTTAGACTTAGGAGTGGGTTCAGAATGTTATTCGGAGGTATGTGGTAGAATTAGGCTTGAATTGGTGAAATTGGATATTTGGTGATTTCTGATCGGCAGTTGAAAATTAGATATTTGGGTCGGAATGGAATTCCAGAAGTTGCAATAGGTTTGTTGTGTCATTTGTGGCGTGTGTGTAAAATTTTAGGTCATTCAGAATGGTTTGGTTGGTTTCGGCATCGTTGGTGAATTTTGGAAGTTAAGAAATCCTTAGGCTTGAATTCAGGGTTAATTTGGTATTTTGATGTTGTTTTGAGCGATTTGAAGGTTCGACTAAGTTTGAATGATGTTATGGAATACGTTGGCATGTTTGGTTGAGGTCCCGAGGGGCTCGAGCGTGTATCGGATTGATTTCGGGCTATATTCTCTATGTTTTCAGTGCTGGTGTGATTCTGTAATCTGGTGTTTCTTATCTTCATCGTGATCGCGGAGAGAAGAACGCGGTCGCGTAAGGGAAGGTCTGAGGCTGCTTGTTTCTTCTTGACGTTCGCGAACATGGGTCTGCATTCACACAGGGTGTGGTAAATGGAGCATCGCGTTCGCGTTGGTGAGCATGCGTTCGCGTAGTGTCAGGTCTGAGCTGAGGCAGGATGGTTATCTCTTTACGTTCGCATGGTCAGTTTCGCGAACGCGTAGTTGAGTCAGCGGTGCTTAACGCGATCGCGAATGGTGGTGTGCGATCGCGTAGGGTTATTCAGGAGCATCTTTTCTTCCTCTTCACGATCACGATGAATGTGTATCTGGGCAAATTTAAAAGATTCAAAAAAGGGTTCCGAGTTCATAACATAAAACGGAAGTGGGAGCTTGGTAGAAGGCGATTTTTGAAGGGATTTTCAAAGAAGTGATTGAGGTAAGTGTTCTTCACTTAATTTTGGCTAAATGCCATGATTGTATCTTGATTTTTATCATTTAAATTAGAAATTTGGGATGAAAATTGGGGTGGGTGGGGGGGGGGAATGGAAGAGAATTAGAGAGATGATTTTGGGGATTTGAATGGCCATTTGATGTCGGATTTTGATGAATTTGGTATGGGTAGACTCGGGAGTAAACGTGCTTCCTAGTTTTGTGATTTTTATCGAATTCCGAGATGTGGGCCCAGGTGTCGGGTTTTACCAACTTTAGGGTTGTTCGATTTAATTTGATAATATTTGCGTGGGCTTTGTTCGTTTAGCATGTATTAATGATATGATACTAATTTTGGATAGATTCAGCGCGATTTGAGGCTGAGTCAAGTGGCAAGGGCATCGAGGAGTTGATTTTTGTCCGGTTTGAGGTAAGTAACGCTTCCAAACTTTGTTCTGAGGGTTGGAATCCCGGAACTACATGTTATGTGATTAGAATGGAGGTGACGCACATGCTAAGTGGCGGGTGTGCGGGCGTGCACCGCGAGAAATGTGACCTGGTTCATTCCATGGCACCCTTTAGTGATTCTTCTTGTTGATATCTGTGCTCCTATCAATGAGATTAATGTAAACATGTTAGAGACCTTGCTAGATATTAAGTAAAGGCTTCGCGCTGATACTATTGAGACCCGAGTGGTCGTTTATTGTTGTCATCTCATGCATTTCATTGGTATTATATACTTACTCATGTTCATGCATAACATATAATGTCTTAGTTTCAGTTATTGTTGTTTGGCACATTATATCATTGGTTCGGGCTAGTTCATGCATTGTGCAGCCGTGTGAGAAAGACTGGAGCGTGATGACTGAGTGAGGCCGAGAGCCTGATTATGAGTGACAATTATGAGATCGCGTTGCACGCCGCAGGATGTTATACTGATTTATGCCTGGATCGGGCTTAAGATAGCGCTTTGGCTGTAGGAGCTTGATACACTCAAATTACACCTTAAATTAGTGTAAAGCGATCGATGTCAAATGTAGTAACCCAACAAGGTTGGGGTCGAATCCCACAGGGAATAGGCGTGAAAAGTTTACTTGGGTAGTGTGAATCTTAACTCAAATCCTATTTCTATTCCGTTAGCGTAACCAAAATATTGTAATTGATTGTGTGATAATTTAGTGAAATAGTAACAAGTATGATTGGCTGGAGTTGTAATTAATTTGATTAACTAAACCAAGGTTGTGTCCCCTTCAATGAAGTGTAATTCTAATCAGTGTTAATATGATATATTTCTAATGGAAGGTCGTTTAGATATGCAAATGATTTCTAGATGACTACCCAATATTTTCCAATAGTTAGGTAGTATTTCCTCTTTATGATTTTTTTCAAATATAAAAGAGTTGCAATGAAGAGTTATCAATTTATGCCAAATAAAACCCACTTATTCCTAAGCGATTCTATTAAACAAGGTTTAACACCTTGAGTCTTTGATATTTACTCCTACCAATCCTAACTCACTTTTCCAAGTAAAGAAAGAATTGAATGGCATGTACCCGAGTTGAGTTTAGCAAGCATTTCATCCTCAGACGGACGGGCAATCCGAGCATACTATTTAGATTTTAGAGGATATGCTTCGCGCTTGTGTTACGACTTTGGAGGTTCTTGGGATCAGTTCATGCCGTTAGCGGAGTTTTTTTTATAATAATAGTTATCAGTCGAGCATTCAGATGGCTCCTTATGAGGCATTATATGGTATACGGTGTAGATCGCCAGTTAGAGGGTTTGAGCCGGGAGAAGCTCGTTTATTGGGTACAAACTTAGTTCAGGAGGCCTTAGATAAGGTCAAGATTATTCAGGAGAGACTTCATGCAGCTCAATATAGACAAAAGAGTTATGCCGATAGTAAGGTTCGAGATGTTGCATTCACGGTTGGAGAAAGAGTATTGCTTCGGGTATCACCCATGAATGGTGTTATGAAATTTGGAAAGAAGGGTAAGTTGAGCCCTAGGTATATTAGGCCATTTGATATTCTTAATAGAGTGGGGGAGGTAGCTTATATACTTGCGTTTCCTCCAGGGTTATCCTCAGTTCATCGGGTATTCCACGTGTCTATGATCTAGAAATATCATGGTGACCCGTCCCACGTGTTAGATTTCAGCTATGTCCAATTGGACAAAGACTTGACTTATGAGGAGGAGCCGGTAGCCATTTTAGACCAGCAGATCGTGAGTTGAGGTCTAAGAGTTGTCCTTCAGTTCGAGTGCAGTGGAAGGGTCAGCCCGTTGAGGCAGCTACTTGGGAGTCCGAGTCGAACATGCAGAGTAAATATCCACACTTGTTTGCAAATTCAGGTAAACTTCTATGTCCGTTCGAGGACAAACGTTTGTTTATGAGGTGGAGATTGTGATGACCCAAGTGGCCATTTTATGAATTTATACTCCGTTCTAGCCTTATTAGCCATAAAAAGATTAATCTTAACTACCTTGATTTGCGTGCGCAGTCCGGGCGTGAAACCGGAAAGCTTTTATGTGAAAATATAAGAAATAAGAATTTTTAGAATTAAAAATTTGGTTTTAGTTGACTTGAGTCAACAATTTGAGTAAACGGACCCGGATATGTGTTTCGCCGATCCCGGGGTACGCAGTAAAATATGGGACTTGGGCGTATGCCCGGAATTGAATTCTGAGGTCCCAAGCCATAGAAATCAATTTTAAAAAAATATTGTTTTGGTGAATTATTAGTGAAATAAAGAAATGAATTAATGTTTGAAACCGTTGGTATCGGGCCCGTATTTTGGTTCCGAAGCTCGATACAGGTTTGTTATGATATTTAAGCCTTGTCTGCGAAATTTGGTGAGAATCGGAATTTATTTGACGTGATTCGGATGTTCAGTTGATAAATAGTGAACTTTAAGTGTTCTTGAGAAAAATAATAAGTTTTGAGGTTTAATTCATAGTTTTACATGTTATTTTCATCATTTGAACGCACGAGCAAGTCCGTATGATGCTTTTATAGTCGCGTGCATTTTTGGTTTAGATCCCCGAGGGCTCGGGTGAGTTTCGGATAGGTTTGGGTTGTGTTGCGCTCGTTCTTTCTTATGCTTCGACGTCGTTTCTTCAAGCATAAATGATATCATATTGAACAAATGAGCTCCGATTTCTGTTTTGAATGAAGTATTAGATCAGTATCGTAATTACGAAGTAGCAAAAAGAATCATCAAATTTGGACATCGTATGAGGATTTTATGGTCATTTTACTAAAGTTGCCAGATTTTTCAGGTTAATTACGAAATTGCATTGAGGCGTATTAAAAATCTGCACTATTTGCAAATATTAAAACCAACATATCTCCTTCATTATAAGGTCAAATTGAGCGATTCAAAAGTCTAACTTGACTAGAATTGCACAAGGAATCCATTGGAGATATAAAAATCGAGTTTAGAGATTGTTTGGCATGAGAAACGAGGCAGAATATCTAGCAGAAAAATATATATAAAACGGGCATACTTGTTCTTCTTCAAATTTTCGAACCCTACATCCCTTGGAACGAATTTCTTTACCAAATATCATCTCCAAGTCATAGGTAATCAATTGTAAACTTTACTCTTTCAATTACCCATTGTTTTTCATCACTTTTAAATCAAAAACTAAGAATTTTCATGGTAAACATTGAGGGTTTGAGTAGAATTAGGGAGTTTTGTAAGAATCGAATCTTTACCTAAAATTGAGGTCGGATTTCGAGACTAATTGTATATTTGGGTTCGTGGGTGAATGAGTAAACGTAATTTGGTCTGAACCCCGAGTATAGACCAAGCAGGCCCGGTCGGGTTTTCACTTTTTTTGAGAAAACTTTGGAAAAGTTGTAATTTTCAATAAAGTTAGTTCCTTTAGCCTTAATTAATGATATTGAGTTAATTATGATAAGATTCGAGCAAGTTGGAACAATGTTCTAAAGGAAAAGTTATAATTGAGCAGTGAGTGGCCTACGAAATTGAGGTAAGTGCTTGGTTTAACCTTGACTTAGCATGTGTTATGTGAATTATCCCCAATATATTTGTTATGTGAATGTGTGTGGTGTATAGGTGAGGTGACGAGTATCTATGCACCACCAAATTGTCTGTTAAACATGATCCCTTCCCCGTTTCCAATTTGATTGTTTCCTGTCTTAATTGTTCTATGTTCATTATTGTTTCTATGACTACTAAGCCTTATTACATTGTTGTTAAATATTATTTGGCTATTTTGGAAGATTATTGGTTGCGTGTTTGGTTCCCTTGTGGTACAGAAAGGTTGAGCAGTGGCACTATGTTTGGAGATATATTTATATATTCATGTTGGTTTCATTTTGATAATATTGAGGAAGTTGTGAGAAATGCAGTTTAACTGTTTCGTGATTGTTCAGGTTCACGTGGTTATTTGATTTCATTTGATTATTTCCAATTGTTGTTGTAAGTGTGTTAAAAATGTTGGATGTTCTCTTGATTCTATCATGGTACAAAGACTGAGTTGGGTTGACAGTGTTACTTGGTTACATATATTATGACTTTTTTTATTGTGGGATGATATTGGTTAAAGCTTACGAGCTATACTTTTTTCGGTTTGAAATTGTTGAAATAAAAATGTTGTGAAAGGCTTGGCCGAACTGTGAAAGTTTTTAATGAATAAACAAAATTGATTGTGATAAGGGGGATGTGATAAGGGGGTTATGATATGGGGGTTGTGATAAGGGTGGATAATTGATTATGATAATGGTGAAAACATTGATTGTAATATTGTGAACAGGTGGGATCGGGTTGCACGCGCAACAAGACAGTGAAAATGGGGAATAATGATGCTTTACTGATTTTTAAATTTTAAGGATTTGGAAATTCTTGTTTTGCTCTACGTTTTTTCTTGTATTTCGTACATGTGTATATTTTGAAGTAATGTTTGAAAACTTGGAGATGTACTTGAGTATTGGTTATAGTTGAGACCTGAAAAGGGCAGGGGAGCTAATTTATTATTGTTGCGGTATTTATTTATTTGTTTAGATTCCTTTCTTACTTTATTATTTATGTTGTCACAGGTTATATTGTTAATGCCCCGCCGTAGCCTCGTCACTACTTCGTCGAGGTTAGGCTCGGCACTTACTCTGTACATGGGGTCGGTTGTACTGATACTACACTTTGTACTCTTTTGTGCAGATCCAGGTATCGGCCAGCAGTAGAGATATTTAGAGCGGTTACCTATTCCTTTTCCGGAGATACGAGATATATCTGCCGGCGTTCGCAGATCCCAAGAGTCTTCTCTATATTACTTAGATTACTGTTTTATTTGATTCAAAACAGTTACTCATTATTTCTTTCAGCCAATTATTTGTAGTGTTCTTTAGTAGTTCGTGAATTGTGACACCAAACCCTGGGGTAGTCTTAGAGTTATTAATATAATTAGTTTGTGGCTCAGTTTAATTAAGTGTTTATTATTTTATGTTCGGATTTATTCATTGAAAGTCAGTAGCTTGATTTTTATTTTATAATTGTTTATTTTGTTTAAATGGAAATTTAAAGGAAATAGTTAATCGAACTCTGACATTGGCTTGACTAGCAAATGTGGTGTTAGGCGCCATCACGATCCCTATGGATGGGAGAATTTGGGTCGTGACAAATATGGGATAAGCGGACACTTGTACCAAGGATGTTAAAAGGACTGTACTATTTTAGATTTTAGGATAAGAATATTCCTAAAAAATGCTCATCCTAGGCAGCCTATATATAGATACACAATACACATTCTAAAGGTCACTCATAAACAGATTCTAAAAATACACACGAAATTATTCTGAAAATACAGACTACTCATAGACTACATTCTCAAAACACACGAAATACACTGAAAATACAAGAACATTCTGAAAAATCAGACAGGCCTCTTTTCAAAATAGGTCTAAGATCAAAAGTTCCTTCATACAAAAATGAAGAACTTTTGAGATTTTGAAGTCTTCTTTGATCCCACACTGATTTTGAACCAAAATCTCTAAAAAATCCTTTTATTATTGCTAGAAAATCTGGTTTCAGTGTCTTGTTTAGTTCTGGGTCTTTCGCTGTGGATTTCTGGTTAAATCTGGGTTTATCTTGGCTGGTTGTCTGGGTGTTATTACACTGGATTGTTGCTCTGTTTGTTGTTGTTGGTCAAGCTCTGTATTTCTCTATTTATTGACCTTTATTTGGTCTTTTTCCTGCTGTTTTGTTCACTTTTAGGTATGTAATTATACCCTATATTGAATAAAACTTTCCTGTTTAATCATGGTCTAAATACCTGTATCCTTATGATCAACCTCAAATTTAGTCACATGTACTAGTTGGTTCATATTTGTTAGATCTGTTTAGAATATCTTCTTCTTTGCAGAAGCATGTTTGTTTGGGATACGTCTGCTAAAAATAAGTTTATACCTGATTTCTTGTTTTGGTCGTCTAATAATGAAATATGTCTCTGGCCTTAGGCCTAATTATGCTCCTAGTATGGTTGAAACCTTCCTGTTCAGACCCAACATTTGTATGTTCGAATAAGTTGTTGATTAGAGGCTAGAATGAATGAAAAATAGGGATTTAACCTTCTATGCACTTTAATTTTTGTTAAAAGTTGTGATATGCAAATTTATTCACCTAAGCTACTTGCACTAGCCAGCTAATCAAGCTCCAGAAGTCACTTTAGAAGATGGTGAAGCCATTCTCATTAATTGTGAAGTTTAGAGTAGATTTATTTACTATATCATGGCTTTGTAATATAAGACCTGGAAACTTCATAATACAAGTTTTAACATTTCTTCTTCTTTGCTTTAGTTTGATGTTTGTAAATCAGAGTTAATATTTAAGCATGATGATTAGGCTAGAATATGTAATAATATTCATATTTTTGATTTGGTTTATTTGCAAAAGCCTCTTTTGTTTCAGGCCCTATTAAACAGGACAAAATCTTGGGCTAGTGGGTCTCAAATATAAGACCCCCAAAGAGATCTGAAAAGCAGATCTTGCTGGGCCTACCACTCGTGGCCTAGACCTAAAAAACCCTTAACATTATACATGGCCTTTATAAATTTGTTTGTAACCCAACCCTATGATATATGTCATGATTTCTTAGTGTCATTAGCAAATTTAAATGTCATTGATTTTTCTGTGTAACATTTTTGTATGAATGAAATTCGAACTGGATAACATATATTTTTCCCTATAATTGCTAAAAATGTGACTGGCCCAGTATGTTTAGTACGAGATTGAGCCAGATTTATAACACATTTAACAAGCCTAGTTCCTTCATTTAGGTTAAGAAACAACTAGTGGCTAGTGCTGAAATTATACTAGCTCAAATGCATATCATGACTTTTTGCCTTAATCTTAAAATTACTTAGGAAAATAATTTTCCAAAAATAACAAAATGCTTTAGACCCGTCCTTAGCTAGATATTATTATGAGTTTTCAATTGATATGCTTAGAGTTCCCAAACATCAAAAAAATCAAAGTATACGTTCGCGTAACTTTGAATGAAATAACTCTTTTTAGCAATAAATATTTTTCTTAAAATTGTGTACATGTTTGCGTGACACAAATAAGTTAAAAAATGAACATTCATAGAAATGCCTTTAGAAGCGGATTCTAAATTATTACCGTGATTGTGTACATGTTCTCCTGACATGATTAAATGAAACCAAAATACACGCTTGCGCGATTTTGACTATTTTTCTTTAATAATCAAGTGTCTTGAATTGTGTACACGTACACGTGACATGATTTTGACGCATGAATTTCAAACGGGTATGCCCATACGTAACATGTCTTAAAATAATTCTTTAAATACAAATAAATAATTAGAAGCGGTAAAAATGCAAAATGCACATAGGTCTTAAAATCAGTAATTAAATAATTTAGGCCAAGTATAAATCATTAAGCGACCGTGCTAGAACCATGGAATTCGGGAGTGCCTAACACCTTCTCTCGGGTTAACAGAATTCCTTACTGGTCTTCTGGCTAGCAGACTTTTAACGGAGTCAAAATTTCCTCGATTTGGGATATTAAAAATAAATAAATGGTGTCTCGTAACACAGTAAATAAGTCCGAGTGGAGACTCTGAAATTAAAGAAATAATAATCCCAAATTCGATTATGTCACTTAAATTTGAAAAAATCCCTTATCCCACCCTTTCGGGAAAAAGGAGATGTGACACTTGTTAGAGAAGGTTTTCATCTGATCGAGTGTGTCGCCTTATAGCGCACCGGTTCTCTTTGTAAGAAAGAAAGATGGGTCTTTACGCATGTGTATTAACTACTGGCAGCTCAACAAAGACATAATAAAAAATAAGTACCCATTGATAACTAGGGATTCGTACCTATTATTTACTCTCGTTTTCTTAGGGTTTAAAGCGAATTTGACTAAAATACTCCCAAGATATGATGCAAGTTGTTAAAATTGTAGGAATTGAGTTGAATTGGAGAGATTTACTTAAAATGACTCAAAGAGGAGCAAAAGCTTGCATTGTCCCGGAACCCACCAGAAACGTGATCCACGCTAATATTCTGTTGCAGCGGTTGTCACTTCGCTGCAGCGGAATTCCATCCGCTGCCGCATTGCAAAACTTCAGAGAGCAGGTTTTAAGGCTAATTGAACCGCTCACTGCGCTGTAAATTTTGATGCAGTGTTTTCTCTACCACTGAAGCGTTCAAAATTACGCTGGGAGCGTTTTCCAAACATTAAAGAATCAGCAATTTGGAGTTTACACACTAACGCGGTCAACGGTATTATTCCGCTGCCGCGTTTTCAGGGACTTCTGCGGTGCTACATTATTCCTCTAGGAGCGGAATGAAGTTCCAGAGAATGTACAAATCCAGAAACGCTGCAGCGGTCCTTATTCCGTGCAGTGGAAGCCCATCCACTTGAGCGCTCAAAATTCCGCTGGGAGCGAAATCTCCGTAGGGGCAATTTTGTCTAGTATTTTCAGCCTAGTATAAATACATCTTTTTCTCATTTTTAGGGAATCGGCTGTTAGAGGGAGCATGTGAACAATAGTTTTATTCCATTTTAAGAAATTTTAGCTTAGATCTTATAATATTTTAGTTAGATTTCCTTCTTGTAATCAACATTTATGTGTTCAATTTCATCATCTATCTTAGTTTCTTCTTTAAATATGTGTAGCTAGACCCTCAAGCTAGGGTTGTGACCCAACCCTTGTGTGGGTAACTAATGTGTCTTCTATTTTATGATAAATTAGTCTAATTCATGCTTAATTCTCAAATTTAGTGGTTGCAAACACTATTTCATGCTTTCATGACTAGGGTTATTTTTGAGAGTGATGACCCAAGTCTAGGTAATTAGGCTAACAAGGTATTTGGGTGAACTCAAGAGATTAATAACCACAATAAAAGGGTGGATACTAGAGATAGTTACACCCGACTTGAGTAATTTATTTGATTTGTTGAAACACCCAATTGAGCTTGAGAAGGCCAATTCGAGAAAAGTCACCTAAATTACCGAGAGGTATTGGGTGAGCAATTTAGTATGAGGTTATGTCATTCACCCACAATTCACAAGGTTATCCTTGATTTTAGACCCCATTAGTCATTCGCTTAGGAGTAAGTCGCAACCCTAGTGCCTTTAATTACTTGAGAAAAATCCACAAAAAGATTGTAGTTAGATAGATAATAGTTCTCTTTAGTCTTAACTTTAGTATAAATAAAAAACCACTTATGTTGAGAAGTGCAATTAAAAACTTGAAACACCACTAGGTTAAGTAGAAATTCAACTCCCATGTGATGACCCAAAATGTCATCCCGTGTTCTATAAGTCAATTCTGTGTTTCGAGGTCATGAAAACCTCCTTTTATCTCACCTCGATTTGTGTGCACAGACCGAGCCTGTAGCCGGGAAGCCTGTATGTGAAAAACTAAAAAAAAATTAATAATTTTGTTTTTTGAAATTTGATTTAAGTTGACTTTAGTCAACATTTTTGGTAAACAGACTCGGACCCGTGATTTGATGGTCCTAGAGGGTCCATAGAAAAATATGAGACTTGGGCGTATGCTCGGAATCGAATTTCGAGGTCCCAAGCCCGAGAAATGAATTTTTGAAAGAAATTATTTTCTGAAAATATAAAGGAATTTTGAAAGCCTAATTATATTTGATATCTATAGTATCGGGCCTGTATTTTAGTTTCGGAGCCCGCTATAGGTTCGATATGATATTTATGTTGTGTCTGTAAAATTTGGTAAGAAACTGAAGTCGTTTGACGTGATTTAGACCCGTAGATGTAAAGTTTGATGTTTTGAAAGTTTTGGAAGTTTTCTTTGATTTTAAGGCTAAATTCGTTGTTTAAGATGTTATTTTGGCGATTTGATCGCACGAGTAAGTCCGTAGGATGCTTTTGAGGTTGTGTGCATATTTGGTTTGGAGCCCTTAGGGCTCGGGTGAGTTTCGGGTAGGTTTCGGGGTGTTTGAACTTGGAAAATCACTGCTGGTGCACCAGTTCTGGTGTGTCCGCACCTGCGAGCCTAGGGCCGCAGGCGCGCTTCATGGTTCGCGGGCGAGGTCCCCTTGAAGATGCGGACCCTTCTTCCGCAGGAGCGGATAATTTTTTGTAGGTGCGGCCCCCCTGTGGGCCTGTCCATTTCCGCAGGTGCGATCGATTTTCGCATATGCGATAGCGCAAGTGCGACCCATGCACCACAGGTGCGAAAATTGGGCAGTAAGTTTTTAAAAAACAAACTTCAGTCATTTCTTCTTCAACTTTTCATAAAAATAGAAGACCTAGGGCGATTTTCTCAAGAGATTTTCTTCCCAAATTCATAGGTATGTAATCTTAGACGCATTTTCTTCAATTTTATCAACACCCATTAGATTTCTAGGCCTAAATCATGATTTTAAGGGTAGAAAATTAGGAAATTGAGTAGAGTTAGGGATTTTTGTTTAATTGGAATTTAGATCTCGTTTTGGGGTCGGATTTCGAAACTAATTACATACTCAGGCTCGTGGGTGAATGGGTGATCGGGTTTTGGTCTGAACCTCGTGTTTTGACCAAGCAGGCCCGGTGTCGATTTTTGACTTTTTGGGAGGAATGTTAGAAAAGCTATAATTAAGCACTGGAATTGAATTATTTAGCGTTTATTGATGTTATTGAGTCAATTATGTCAACATACAATCGAATTGGAATCAAGCTCAAAAGGAAAAACGGTGTTTGAGGCTTGATTTTGGTCGTGGAAGTCGAGGTAAGTGTTTGGCCTAACTTTAGCTTGAGGGAATAGGTGTTGAGTCTTATTTTCTATGTGTTTATACCATGTTCAACGTATAGGTGAGGTGGCGAGTACCTATATGTTGGTGTCAAGCATGCCCGTGAGTCGAAAATTATGTGATTTTCATTGATATTTATTGTGTTATTGATTGAATTTCATTTTGGTAGTTGTTCATTCGGTGGAAATTCTTGGTAATGGATATTGTTGAGTATTTGTTTCGGTTAAGGAATCTTATGTAAAGGTATGTACTTGAGTGAGATTGGTTATAGCTGTGTCCCTTGACGAGACGATAATATTTATACTGTTGTTCCCTTGCCGGGATGTTGTGATTTATCATTATGGTTCATATTGTTGATTCCTTCCTTGCCAAACTTCTGTTATTGATATTGTTTGGGTGAGGAAGAGTGTAAAGCACGAAGGGTGATGCCGTGTATTGATTTCTGTGAGGATGAGAGTGTAACGGCACGAAGGGTGATGTCGTGCCATGTTATGATATTAAAAGCACGAAGGGTTATGTCGTGCCGTTTCTATTTATTATTTGGTGAGGATGAGAGTAAAAGCACGAAGGGTGGTACCGTGCACTTGCCTTTATTATTATTTGGGGAGGATGAGAGTAAAAGAACGAAGGGTGATGTCGTGCATTGTTTTCTCTATGTTTGTTATTCCCCGTTGATACTTAGATATTTGAATTGTTGCCTTATTTCATTATTTCTGCTATCTGATGTTGTTTCCCCCCAGCATGTTTCCCCTTTTCCCTTGTACTTAACTGATTATTTTTGCAGTTATTATTCTTCCTATTATTATTAAATTGCACAGGTTGTCATGATTGTCGTGTCCTAGCCTCGTCACTACTTCGCCGAGGTTAGGCTCCACATTTACTCAGTATATGGGGTCGGTTGTACTGATACTATACCTGCACACATTTTGTTGTGCAGATCCCGGTACAGGACCTTTTGGACAGTAGAGTTGGGAGGCTGCCTTCAGTCCAGTCGGAGACACCGAGTTAGTCTTGCAGGCGTCTGCAGGCCTTGGCGTCCCCTGTTATTTTCCTTGCATTTCTGTTCTAGTTGATTCAGAACTGGATGTACTTATTTCTTTCAGACTTTTATGTGTATTACTCTTAGACAGTCCATGAGTTACGACTCCACTATTCTGGGATTTGGCTAGTTTTGGTGAAACTTAGTAAAGGCTTTATTTTAGAATATTTATATATATCTTGTTTCGTCTCATATTTCATTCATGTTAATGTTGTGACTCATCTGTTCTTAATTACTAATCAAGAAATAAATTAAATTGAACACACACGTTGGCTTGTCTAGCGGGTTCAACGTTAGACGCCATCACGAACCTGACGGTGGGAAATTCGGGTCGTGACTATACATAACTCCCTGTGGATATTGATCCCGACTCAGTTGGGTAAAATTTGTTTCGACCCCTTCCTTCCTACTTATTAGTAGTATAGGTGGGAACCGATCACGTTTTGGCGCCGTTATCGAGGAGTTATAACGGTGTTGACTATCTATTTGAGTAGTGGTGTAGATTGTTTTTCTTTCCTTCTTTTTATTAACTTTTGTGTTTCAATCAATAAAGGTACTTATGGCTGATCGTCTGGCAAATATTATACCGGGGGAGGAGGTAGATGATCTCGGGGAAGATGAGTTACATCAACCTCCACCTAAAAGACAGGGCCGAAAGTGTGTGGTCAACCTAGCTCGCGGGGGGAAACTTTATGAAGCTTACTTACAATGAGAAATGTAACATCTTGGATGAAATGGCTGACACTTCGTCAGCATGGCAGAGTCGGGAAAATGTGCCCCAGGGTTATCCAAGTGTGATAAATCTCCACAAAGAGCTTCAAGATCATGGGCAAGCAATTGCCGAGCTTACCACCACCATGAATCAACTTGCTAAGGCGCAACTTCAATAAATACAAGGGCCGAAGCAAGTGCATGCTATGGAGGGGGTAAATTTTTTGGTTAACAAGCGGAGGCCACGTGGAAATCAAATGCCAAAAAACAATGACCAATGCGACCAAGGAGTGAATGGGTACAATCAAGAGGATTCCTATGATGAGCAAAATGAAGATGTAATGTATGCCAACAATTTTCAAGGGAAAAGGAACAATCAAGGGAGCAACCAAAATTGGAACAATCAAAGGCAAGGTAATTGGAACAACAATTACTCAAGAAATTGGGGGAACAACAATAAACTATGGGGAGTCAACAACAACAATTGGAGTGGGAACAATCATTGGGGTAGAAATGGAAATCGGGGGTCGGGCTTTCAAAGGCCCCCGATTTATCAACAACCCAACAATCCACCCCCATATCAATCACAAGGCCAAGGTTCCTCAAGCAATGACATGGGTCGGATCGAGCAAATGTTCAAACAAATGATGGAACGCAATGCGGATTTGGATGCTCAAATTGCCTCCCATACTACCTCCAACCGTAATCTTGAAGTCCAAATGGGACAAATTTCACAAGCCTTGAACACACACCCGAATGGGGCACTACCTAGTGACACGGTGGTGAACCCTAAGGGTGGGAACAATAACAAAAATACCGGCCATGCAATGGCAGTAACCACAAGGAGTGGTCGAGGCGGTGAGGCTAGTTATTCAAGGCAAAAGAGAGTTGTTAGTGATGATGATGACTTGCAACAAGATGAGGTTCCTATTGAGGTTGAACATGTGGTTGAAGAGCCGGTGAATAATAAAGTGAGGATTGACATCAATGCCAACGAGGAGGAATCACAAAATGACGTGAACCCCTCTAATGAACACGTAATTGACATACCCGAGCCGGTTGTGCCAAAAGCCAAGGCTCCATTGCATAGACCTCCTCCCCCTTATCCTCAAAGATTGTCTAAGCAAAAGACGGAGAATCAATTCAAGAAATTCATAGATATGATGAAGAGCTTGTCCATCAACGTACTATTAGTTGAGGCTCTTGAACAAATGCCCGGGTACACCAAGTTTATGAAATACTTGGTCACAAAGAAGAGATCAATGGAGTGTGAGTCAATCAATATGACTCACCAAGTGAGTGCAATTGTTCACTCAATAGCACCCAAACTAGAAGATCCCGGAGCATTCACTATTCCTTGCACTATTGGTAGTGCGGATTTTGCCAAGGCATTGTGTGACTTGGGTGCTAGTATCAACTTAATGTCTTACTCTGTTTTTAAAACCGTCAGATTTGGTCAACCTAGGGAACCTTCTATGCAACTTCAAATGACGGATCGAACGATGAAGAAACCCTTGGGAATCATTGATGATGTTTTGGTGCGGGTTGACACATTTATCTTGCCCGCGGACTTTGTGATATTGGATTGTGAGGTAGATTATGAAGTTCCAATCATCTTGGGAAGAACTTTCCTTGCTACGAGGAAGGCCTTGGTAGATGTGGAGGCCGGTGAGCTCACCTTCCGGGTGGGCGATGAAAATTCCATTTTCAACGTTTGCAAGTCAATGCGGCAACCCAATAGCATGGAGGTGTGTTCTTTTTTGGACCTTGTCACCGAGGTCATAATTGATGACACAAACTCAATGATCAATGTTGAGGACCCCGTGGAAGCAGTTTTATTAAATCATGATGATATTGTGGTTGATGGTTTGATCGAGTGTGCCAATGCAATGCAAGGCATGGGTTCTTATTCTTATGGCCCTCGCAATCTATCTTTGGACTTGGAAAATCGGAAAACTCCTCCGACAAAGACCTCAATCGAGGAGCCACCTACCTTGGAGTTGAAGCCCTTTCCACCACACCTCATGTATGAATTTTTGGGTCCTTCTCGTACTTTTCCTGTTATACTTTCTTCTTGCCTAACCCAATGGTAGGTAGATTCTACACTCAAAGTGCTCCAAAGGAGAAAGAAGGCCATAGGTTGGGCTCTTGCTGGTATCCGGGGCATAAGCCTTGCCTTCTATATGCACAAAATAATTCTTGAAGATGGTGCAAAGCCCTCCGTAGAACACCAACGGAGATTGAATGAGGCAATGCAGGAGGTGGTCAAAAAGGAGATAATCAATTGGATCGATGTTGGGGTCATCTACCCAATCTCTGATAGTGCTTGGACTTCTCCAGTCCAATGTGTTCCTAAAAGGGGTGGCATGACTGTGGTGCAGAATGACAAGAATGAGCTCATTCCCACTCGGACCGTGACTGGTTGGAGGGCTTGTACGGACTACCGCAAATTGAACAAGGTGACCTGAAAGGATCACTTCCCTTTGCAATTCTTGGACCAGATGCTTGACAGACTTGCTGGGAGAGCTTTCTATTATTTCTTGGATGGGTATTCAGGCTACAATCAAAATCTTGATAGCTCCAGAAGATCAGGAAAATACAACCTCACCTGTCCCTACAAGACATTTGCTTTTTCGAGGATGCCATTCGGTTTGTGCAACACACCCGCCACATTCTAGCGGTGCATGATGGCAATTTTCACTGATATGGTTGAAGATTTCTTGGAGTTTTTCATGTACGACTTCAGCATGGTAGGGGATTCTTTTGAGGAGTGTTTGCAAAATCTTGATAAAGTCCTCGCCCGGTGTGAAGAAATAGTCCTCGGCCACAAGATATCAAGAGATGGCATTGAAGTGGATAAAGCCAAGATCGAGGTTATTTCCAAGTTGCCTCCTCCAACCTCGGTGAAGGGAGTCCATAGTTTCCTTGGGCATGCGGAATTTTATCGGAGATTCATTAAAGATTTTTCAAAGGTGGTAAATCCTCTATGCAAGCTATTGGAGAAAGATGCCAAGTTCGAGCTCAATGAAGAGTGTATGAGAGAATTTGAGTTGTTGAAACAAAAGCTAACTAACACACCAATTATCACCGTGCCAAATTGGAGCTCTCCTTTCGAGCTAATGTGTGACTCAAGTGACATGGAGGTGGGTGCTGTCTTGGGCCAACGGGTGTACAAAATCTTTCACCCCGTTTATTATGCAAGAAAAACTATGAACTCCGCCCAAATGAACTACACCATCACCGAAAAGGAATTGTTGGCTATTATCTTTGCAATGGAGAAATTTAGGCCCTACCTTATGGGTTCCAAGGTGATAGTGCACACCAATCATGCGGTGCTCCGGTACTTAATGACAAAGAAGGATTCAAAAGCTCGGCTTATGAGGTGGGTCTTATTTCTTCAAGAGTTTGATCTAGAAATTGTTGATAGAAAGGGGAGTGAGAATCAAGTTGCCGATCATCTATCCTGTTTGGAAGAGCAAGGAAGGCCAAGTGATGGCCTTGAGATCAATGATACCTTTCCGGATGAGCACCTTCTCTCCATCTCTATGCATGATATGCCATGGTTTGCGGACATCGCCAACTTTCTTGTTACCAGTGTTGTATCGTTTGAGCTCTCTTCTAATCAAAGAAAGAAGCTTAGACGGGACAGCTTGAATTACTATTGGCATGAGCCGTATTTATTAAAAATATGCAATGATGGAGTCATTCGGCGTTGTGTCCCCGAAGAAGAACAAAGGTCAATCCTTGAGTCTTGCCATTCCTTACCCTACGGTGGTCATCATGGTGGGGCAAGGACAGCTTCAAAAGTCTTGAGTTGTGGGTTTTATTGGCCAAATTTGTACAATGATGCAAACAAATTGGTAAAGAGGTTTGACGAATTTCAAAGAGCGGGCAGCATATCAAAGAAGGATGAAACCCTCACGACGGTCCTTGAGGTTGATATATTTGATGTGTGGGGAATTGACTTCATGGGACCGTTTGTTAGCTCGTGTGGAAACACCTACATTCTAGTGGCTGATGATTATGTCTCAAAATGGGTCGAGGCCATGGAATTTTCTAATAATGAAGCCCGGAGTGTGGTTGGTTTTCTCAAGAAGAACATTTTTACAAGATTTGGGACACCCCGGGCCATCATAAGTGATGAGGAGGTCTAATTTTTGCAATCGGGATTTTGATTCATTGCTTGCCAAGTATGGGGTAAATCACACAGTGTACACTCCGTACCATCCTCAAGCTAGTGGGCAGGTTGAAGTTTCTAATCGGGAAATCAAGAACATTTTGGCCAAGACTGTGAATGCAAATAGGACCGATTAGTGTAGAAAGCTTGATGATTCTCTTTGGGCGTATAGGACTGCCTTCAAAACCCCAATCGGTATGTCTCCATACCGGTTGGTGTATGGAAAAGCATGCCATCTACCAGTGGAGTTGGAGAACAAGGCACTTTGTGCTTTAAAGAAGTTGAACTTGAATTGGGACACAACTGCAAATCTTCGTGTTGATCACCTAAATGAGCTTGATGAGTTTAGATTCCATGCCTATGCAAGCTCTTTTTTGTACAAGGAGAAAATGAAGTATTTGCATGACAAGTATGCTAAGGACCGGGAATTCAAAGTGGGAGACTTGGTGCTACTTTTTGATTCAAGGCTTCGTCTCTTCTCGGGCAAACTCAAGTCAAAGTGGAGTGGTCCATTCGAAGTAGTGTTGGTTACACCCTTTGGTGCTCTTGATCTAAAAATCAAGAATGGGGAAATTTTTCGTGTGAATGGGCATCGGGTAAAACACTAATTGGGTAAATTTGAAGATAGCCACGTGGTGGATTTGCTGAAATCCAATTGAACATGGTAACATGCGTCGTGTCGCGACGTTAAATCAGGCGCTTCTTGGGAGGCAACCCAAGTGTTTTCTTTTCTTTCTTTTTGTTTGTTTTTGTTAGAGTATATTTTCTGTGAGCTAACCTGTTTATGAAGTTGGTGTAGGATTTGATGGATGCCATGCAGGAACAAGTCTAGAAAAACTGGGCCAACTGGAAAAATCCACTGCAACGGTCAAGATTCCGCGATCAGCGGTCACCAACCGCTGCAGAAAAAATCTGCCGCTGACAGCGGTCCAAACGATCCCAAAATGTGAACTCTCTGAATCTCAAACCACTACAGCGAACAATATTCCACTGTCAACGTGGGATTTCGCTGATAGCGGTGAAGATAATTTCCCAGCACCTTCAAAGTGAAAGAAGCATGGTCAGCGGTAAAATTTCGCTGCCGCGCTAGGTAAGTCGGTGGGGTCCAACAAGCTCAGTATAAATACTAAGGGACCCCCTTCTTTTACCCTTTTACCTCATTTTCTTCCCAGACCAACGTTTTTACTGCTCATAAAATTCATTGTTCATCCAAGACCATTTTTCTCACATCCTAGCATCTTACATCTTCATCTAACACTGGTATGTGCTCATCAATTTCTTTTAGTTGATAATTTAATGCTAATTTTTGTGTGTTTTTCTTTTTGTTCTTTTTAATTAGAGTTATCGGAGCCCCAATCCTTAAGCATGCTTCACCAATGTGCTCTAACTTGTGGGATAGTGATTTTTGGTTGCCTAGATGGATATATGGTTCTTATTCCATGTGTTTCAAGTTAAATTTTGCAAAAGGTGGTAGTTTTAATTTGGCTGTTAGTGCGCTAAAATGATGAACTACATTGCAGCGGACCAAAATTCCACTGACAACGGAGTCTTTTAAACTCAAGAATTTGAACTGATAGAATTCCGCTACAGCGGTTAAAAATCCGCTGACACCAGTGAAGGTTCCGCTGTAGCGGACCATTTTCTCGAGGACAACGGTGATTAACTTCTGAGAGCGGGGTAGTCTGATTCCTCCTCTTCCGCTGCAACGACCAAAAATCTGCTGACAAGGGTGGCCTTCCGCTTCAGTGGACCATTATTTCGCTGTCAGCACTTTGCATGTTCAGAGAAGGGGTATTCTGAATCCCACACTTCCGCTGCAGTGGTAAAAAATCCGCTGACAGTGGTGACCATTTTGCTGCAGCGGCCAGTTATCCGCTGACAGCGGAATCCTGTGTGCACACTGATTCAGTCTCTGCATCTATTTTGTCTGTGCTGTCATAGAGTACTTATGTACCATGTTTTGACAACCTACCTCGACATGTTTGCAGAAAATAGTTAGATCACGAGAAGGAGCATACAAGCAACCCGAGAGGGGCGACACTTCAAGGGGTCGGGGCAAAGGCAAACAACAGGATCCCTTGGGTCCGACAAAGAAAATTGGGAAGAAAAAACAAAGAAAAAGGCAAGCCCTGACCAGTCTAAATCTAGTGAATATGTTCCCTTCCGGGAAGCTTAGAAGGGAATGAGTGGAGCAGCCTTAGCAGAGGCATTTTCCCAACCACGAAGGCTTTTCAATGAGCCCACTAGCTCTGATTCTTCTGACGATCTTTCTAGTGGATCTACACCTCCTGAGGACACCGGTGCTGCAACTCAGTCCACTGCCCCTGCCTCTATCTACCTAGACAGCTCAGTTGAGGCACCAGATGATGGAAGTTGGTGGTGACACCATAGTGTTGACCACAAGAATTCTCCGGACCAGGAATCCGTTGGTGCGGCAGGATCAATTTGTTTTTTAACCGGCGTACCATAAATTCAGAGAGTGGTAGCCCCAAATATAGCTTATCCCTGAAAGGCCTTTCATTATCAACGATCTCCTACCTCTCAACCCTAATGAGAAGAAGCAATTTGATGAAAATGGGGGTGGGATTTCTTCATTAGCAAAGTGGAGGATGCCAATGAGTACGTTGTGAAAGCATTTTATGTAAATGTGGCTGACACAAGAAGTGACACATATCTTACCAAGGTTCGCAACAAGGAGATTTTTTAGAATGGCAGGGCATTCAATGACTATGTGGGTTTTTCTAATGAAGATGAGACGCGCTACAATGAGAAAGTGCCTTTGGGAGATTTGGCTCGTTCGTGGTTGGCCTCAGTTATTGCTATCCCGAGGACTACTCCAGCTTGGTTGGTTGCAGGCTCTGCCATCAAAAGGAACACACTCAGCTTCAAGGCCAAGGGATGGGCCACCTTTGTTTGCAGCCGGATAGACCCCATCCTTCATGACAGTGACATGCCTCTCTCTAGGGATTTGATTGTGGGAGAAATTATGGATGGTATCCCGATTAATTTCGGGAATATCATGTCCAGGGTGATTGACCGGATTGTGCAGAAAAATGAAGCCTCTTATCTCTTTCCCATCTTCCTCATTATGTACTTCAGGGACATGGAAGTTGAGGGGAGGGATTTTGATACTACAATGAAGCCTCAATCAGCTTTTTCGTGGTATAGTTTTAAGGGTCCGGACAACCCTAAGGCAAAAGGGAAATCCACCACATCTACTGCCTCTGGTACTTCTACTGCTACCGAGCCTTAACGTTGCTGCCGAGGGCTCCACTACTTCTGAGGGGCCTAATGTTGCTGCTGGCCTAGAGTCTTCATCGGGTCCTGCCATGTCCATTCCAGTCCCAGTGCCATTATCTTTCACTTACCCTCAGACGGCCTTGAGGGTGTCTCAGACTTTAGTTGGTATCACCAACTGGCTGCAGGTAGCTTCCTCTAAGCTCACTGACCTTTTTACCACTATTGCAGCTCAGTCAGCTCCGACACAGATTGCACTACCTCCTACTCTGGAGGACACATTGAGGATCCTGGTTGATAACCAGAAGAAGATCATGGAGACACTGGATAAGCAAGGGAAGGAGATTCACTATTGGGGAAAATATGTGAAGAAGATGAAGAGTTCTCAGGAATACATGAGGAAGGTTCAGGTGGAGATGCACATCACTCAAGCTGACTTGAAGAAAGAGGTTGCGAAGCTCGCAGCGGCAGGGGACATCCCCCTTGATTTATTGATGGGAGAGCCGGTGCCCATTGATCAGGCAGCACTGATTCAGGAGCCAGAGCTTCCAGCAGCCCCAGTTCGCAGAAGAGCCATTCCGCGGACTGATGATATGGTGATTCATCTTGAGGATCCAGTGGGCGAGAGCTCCTCACAGCCATAAGACCCTACTAAAACCACTAGCACTATGCCTTCTTCTTCTACAGTTGATCCATCCCCCATGCAGACAGAGGCATCATATGTAGTTTTCTTTTACTCTCTCTCACCCCTTTTCCCTGCTATATATTTTTTGTAATTTAGCATTGAGGAAAATGTTATTTCTTATTGGAGGGGGTGGCCTCTATTTGGTATTTGGTGACTCAAACACTTTTACATTTTTGGGCTGTAATAACTTTTGACACTATTTTTCTTTTCTTTATTTACATTTTCGTACCTTTAGTTTGTATTACTTTTGGCATGTATATATTTGGTTTCCTCTTTTATGTATATATTCATTTCCCCTTTTTATGTATATTCGTCTTAATCCCCTATTATACATATTCATTTCTACTTTTCGTATTTTTACTTTATAACTTCGTCAGTTTTTCCATTTGTAGTTTAACTTCTTATTTCATTTAGTAGCTTCTTTATTAAAATTTATAGCTTATTCTTTACTTTTCACGCTATCAATAATCCCCTGGTTTTCTTAAGGCCATGGTTCTTTCCAGAGGTGGAAATTGTGTGAATTGGGTGTCTCTTCTCTACGACGGACGGTGTGACGACCTTCTTAAGGGATTGAGTCAGTTTTTTTTTTTTTTTGTTTTCCTTTGTTTTGGTAGTAGTGAATAAATGTGATTCAAATAAAGCTTCACTTGGCACCATCATACTTACTTTTGACCTCATGGTTAGAGACAAGTTACAGATGAGTCTAGTTCTAATTGTGACCCTTAGAGTCTTGAGTAGACTGAAATTGTCGTCAGGTGGTGTATATAGCCATATGTGAGTTTTCAATCTAAACTAAGGTTGTTGTGGGCCCTCGACTCGATACTCTTTAACGATCCTGAGGTTTGAGAGGTGAGTTTTGAATTGCATATCCCGAGTGTCGTGCTTAAAAGTCTAGAACTTGCCCCAAGTGTTTTTCGAGGCGAAATCTTAAGTTAGCTCGACTTGAATGATCATAGGCCTTCCTTGATTCCCTATTGAAATTAAATGACTTCCATAGCCCACCTTGACAAGATCCTTCGACAACCCCTTTTGAGCCTGGGCCTAATTGTTCAAAACCACATTACAAACCTTCATCCGTTCTCTAATTACCCTCTCTTGGCACCCATTTTTTCCTTGAGCACTCATGGTGAATAATAAGCAAAATCATAAGTTTGGGGGAGAGACGAGGAAATGCATAGTGATGAAAGGAATTTTAATAATAGAAAAGGCCAATGAAAAAGGTGAAAAGCAAAACAAAAAAAAGCAAAGGGTTGAAAGGAATCAATAAAGCATAGTTGAAAAAGGCTGGGAATGATGAAAAAAGAAAGAAAAAGGGAGAAAAGTGAGCTCCAAGTAAAATAAAGAGTGACTATGAGTCTCTCTAAGTTCCCTAAGGAAGAATGTGTGACTTAAAGAGTCAAGAAGAACATGAGCCGAAATGTGAAAAATTGGAGTGCTTAAGGAGAGATGTTCTATCATAGTTCATCATGACCAAATTTGATCCAAAAAGCCTCCATTACATCCCGTCAAAGCCCTATAGGATCTTAAGTTGAGTGAGCTTACATTAGTGGTGATTTACACGAGGGGAAAGCCTATAGTACTTAAAGCCGGACTTGAGGCATTCTTTTGAGAGTTAAGCGATCACCCCTTGATAATCCCAATTCTGAGAGCTCATTCTATATGGTGAGATGAACAAATAGAGAGTAGAGGAGAAAGCGTCTGGGGTCCACAGTGATTTAGTTGAAAGAGAGAAGCTCTTTGACGACTTGAGCCAATTCTTAAAGCTTTGGTGTCATATTAGATCTAGTGAGCTAAGAAAATCATTGGATAATGTTGTCAATAATACATTTGTGTTGAAGGTAATTGTTATTCTCAATTGAAGCTTGATGAAATCACATTTGAATGGCTGATAAACATTTTCTTTTGTTTACGGAGGTGAGAGTTATCTTGTTTTCTTGAGGACAAGCAAAGACTTAAGTTTGGGGGAGTTGATAACTAGGGATTAGTACCTATTATTTACTCTCGTTTTCTTAGGTTTTGAAGCGAATTTGACTAAATTACTCCCAAGATCTGATGCAAGTTGTTTAAATTGCAGGAATTGAGTTGAATTGGAGAGATTTACTTAAAATGACTCAAAGAGAAGAAAAATCTTGCATTGTCCCGGAACCCACCAGAAATGCGGTCCATGCCAATATTCCGCTGTAGCGGTTGTCACATCACTGCAACGGAATTCCATCTGCTGGCCCGTTGCAAACCTTTAGAGAGCAGGTTTTTAAGGCTAATTGAACCGCTGACCGCGCTGTAATTTTGCTATTACGTTTTCTCTACCGCTGCAACGTTCAAAATTACGCTTGGAGCGTTTTTCAAACATCAAAGAGTCAGCAATTTGGAGTTTGCACACTAACACGGTCAGTGGTATTATTCTGCTGTCGCATTTTTGGGGACTGGTGCGGTGCTACATTATTCTGCTGGGAGCGGAATGAAGTTCTAGAGAATGTACAAATCCAGAAACACTGGAGCGGTCATTATTCCACTGCAGCGGAAGCCCATCCGCTGGAGCGCTCAGAATTCAGCTGGGAGCGAAATCTCCGTAGGGGCAATTTGTCCAGTATTTTCAGCCTAGTATAAATACATCTTTTTCTCATTTTTAGGGCATCAGCTGTTAGAGGGAGCACGTGAACAATAGTTTTATTCCATTTTGAGCAATTTTAGCTTAGATCTTACAATATTTCTTAGATTTCCTTCTTGTGATCAACATTTATGGGTTCAATTTCATCATCTATCTTAGTTTCTTCTTTAAATATGTGTAGCTAGACCCTCAACCTAGGGTTGTGACCCAACCCTAGTGTGGGTAACTAATGGGTCTTCAATTTCATCATCATCTTGATTTTTAGTCTAATTCATGCTTAATTCTCAAATTTAGTGGTTGCAAACACTATGTCATGCTTTCATGACTAGGGTTATTCTTGAGAGAGATGACCCAAGTCTAGGTAATTAGGCTAACAAGGTATTGGGGTGAACTCAATAGATTGATAGCCCCAATAAAGGGTGGATACTAGAGATAGTTACCCCCGACTTGAGTCATTTCATTTGATTTGTTGAAACACCCAATTGAGCTTGAGAAGGCCAATTCGGGCAAAGTCACCCAAATTACCGAGAGGTATTGGGTGAGCAATTTAGTATGAGGTTATGTCATTCACCCACAATTCACAAGGTTATCCTCGATTTTAGACCCCATTAGTCACTCGCTTAGGAGTACGTCGCAACCCTAGTGCCTTTAATTACTTGAGAAAAATCTACAAAAAGATTGTAGTTAGCTAGATAATAGTTCTCTTTAGTCTTAACTTTGGTATACATACAAAACCTCTTATTTTGAGAAGTGCAATTAAAAACTTTAAACACCACTAGGTTAAACTCCCATATACATAACTCCCTGTGGATATCAATCCCGGCTTAGTTGGGTAAAAGATGCTTCGACCCCTTCATTGCTACTTATTAGTAGTATAAGTGGGCACCGATCACCCATTACTAAGAATAGATGATTTGTTTAATCAGTTACAGGGTGCTAAGTACTTCTCCAAAATTGATTTAAGATCCAGGTATCACCAATTGAAGTTTTGGGAATAGAATATCCAGAAAATAACTTTCAGAACCCGGTATAGGCACTTTGAATTTTTGGTAATGTCTTTTGGGATAACTAATGCTCTGGCAGCCTTTATGGATCTTATGAATCGAGTCTTCAAGCCTTTTCTTGACTCTTTTGTGATAGTGTTCATTGACAATATCCTTGTATATTCACGAAGTCGAGAGGACCACGCTTATCACCTCATGGAAGATCTACAGACTCTACGTCAACACCATTTGTATGGGAAGTTTTTGAAATTTGAATTTTTGCTTGACTCTGTCACGTTCTTGGGTCATGTCGTCTCCAGGGAAGGAATTGAGGTGGATCCTCAGAAGATTGCAGTTGTGAAGAATTGTCCTAGACCTACTACTCCAATAGATATTTGTAGTTTCTTGGGCTTAGCTGGATATTACAGGACGATTGTGGAGGGGTTCTCTACTCTTACCTCTTCGTTGACTAAATTGACGCAGAAGGCGGTTAAGTTCCAATAGTCAGACGCTTGTGAAAGGAGCTTCCAGGAGTTGAAATCGAGATTGACTACGGCGCTAGTGTTAACCCTACCAGAGAGTACATTTGGGCTTGTGGTGTATTGTGATGCTTCAAGAACCGGGCTTAGATGCGTATTGATGCAACATGCCAAGGTAATAGCTTATGCTTCTAGGCAACTCAAGAATCATGAAAAGAACTATCCAACACATGACTTAGAACTTGCGGCGGTGGTATTTGCATTGGCGTCATTATTTATATGGTCCATGTAGATATATTCATGGACCATAAGAGTCTTCAATGCATTTCAAATAGAATGAATTGAATTTAGGCAGAGAAGATGGTTGGAGTTACTCAAAGATTACGACCTCGATATTCTATATCATCTGAGAAAATCCAATGTTGTGGCTCACTTGGAGGCACATAAAAAATCATTGTCCAAGGAGGATCATCGGTTGGCTAGTTTGGTAGTTCGTCTTGCGGACTCTAGTGAAGGAGGGGTAATTGTGCAAAATAGGGTTGAATCATCGCTTGTTGTGGAAGTCAAAGAGAAGCAATATGACGATCCATTGTTGGTACAATAGAAGGAGGGGATTCATAAACATAAGACTATGGCTTTTTCTCTTGGCATGGATAATGGTACACTAAGGTATCAAGGTCGGCTATGTGTTCCAAATGTCACTGAGGCTCACACTTCTAGGTATTCCGTACACCCGGGATCTACAAAGATGTATCATGATCTCAAGGAAGTCTATTGGTGGAATTACATAAATAGGAATGTGGCGGACTTTGTGGCAAAATGTCCGAGTTGTCAGCAAGTAAAGGCCAAACACCAAGGGCCTGTTGGGTTGGTACATAACATAGAAATTCCAATGTGGAAGTAGGAAATGATTAATATGGAATTTGTGGTGGGACTGTCATGAACTTCGCGCAAGTTTGACTCGATTTGGGTGATTATGGATCGACTCACAGAATCAGCATACTTCTTGCCAGTTATATCTACCGACACAGCAGAATAATATGCTCAGTTGTATATCAAGAAAATAGTCTAGTTGCATGGAACTCCACTTTCTATCATTTCAGATCGAGGGGCACAGTTAACGGCTAATTTTTGGAAGAAATTCTAGCAAGATTTGGGTACTCAGGTGAATCTTAGTATAGCCTTTCACATGCAGACTAACATGCATGCAGAGCGGACTATTCAGATGTTTGAGGATATGTTGTGCGATTATATCCTTGACTTCAAGGGTAGCCGGGACAATAATTTTCCACTCATAGAATTTGGCTACAACAACATTTATCATGCTAGTATTCAGATGGCACTATTTGGGGCCTTATATGGTAGGAGATATAGATCTCACAACGGGTGGTTCGAGATTAGTGAAGCAGAATTGATAGGACCAGACCTCGTGCATCTGGCTATGGAGAGGGTTAAGGTCATTAAGAATCGATTGAAAACTGCTTCGAGTCATCAAAAGTCCTATTCGGATGTTCGTCGCAGATATTTGGAGTTCAAAGAAGATTATTGGGTGTTCTTGAAGGTTCCCCCATGAAGGGTATAATGCGGTTTGGAAATAAAGGGAAATTGTGTCCGAGGTTGTTACATCTTGCCTTTTTGTACGTTAAAGTTTCAACTTTAGTTAATTGACGTAGACTCGGGATGAGATTTTCTTGAGATTATATGCATTTATGCTATTTATAACAAGCAATAATTAAGTTCCATGAAAGATAAAGGGTAAACAAATCAAAGAAAATGAGTTTCGTTGAAGGTTATTGGTTTCAGATAAAATATGGTACGAGGCAAAATACTTGGTATTTATAGACTAGTGCCATACAAGGTACTACATAACCATGATAATAAGGTGTACAAGGTATGTTAAAAGTGAGTAGTATTTTAAGTAAGTCAAGATAATTCTTAATTATGTGAGTAATTGGTTAATTATTGGGTACTGGGATATTACCTAATTAATTAGGGAATTGTTTGGATAAGGTTAAAGGCACCAACGTGGAAGCCCATAAAGTGGATAATAAATCCCATAAGTGACTCATATATTATGTAACAAGGTGTCATATTATTAGAGCGTACAAAGTGATTCATATTCTCTTTAGCTTTCTGATCAAGGTTGCATAATGATATTCATTTTCTCTCAACACATGCAAGCTAAGGCTTTCTTATCCCCTTAATATTAGAAGATACAAGATTCACGTTTCAGAAAGATTTCCTACGTGATTTGCTACAATCAATTCCCATACAAGACTATTTAATACTTAGCAACGTAAGAGTTTGCAACTTTAAGGGAGTACGGTGCAATCCTTCTCAAGAATATCATATGGAATTTTTCCTACATCAGGTATGTTAAGGCTAAGCTCTTCCTTCATTTTTGGCATGATCTCGTAATTACATGTGTTTGATAACGATGCATAATGAGAATTTCATACTCCTTAATTTATATACATTATCCTAGTCTCATAAGTTATAGTATTCTCCCTTATTGGGACTTTATATTCAATTGAGTATTGTCTTTTTCCAGTCAAGAGAGAGAGGGTCTATATATATACAGTATTATAGTATTTTCACAACCATCGAGCTATAATCGGTGGGAGGGCCCTTATTGGGCAACCTTTGATCAGATGGTAAGTTATATACCGAGCCTACTGTGACCGAGCGAGTATGAGCAAGCCCAGAATAGCCGAGATATGGAGCCTACTTCGGTAGAGCAGTTACACGTTCCGAGCCTTATAGGGCCGGACGTTTATTTACTTACTATATTGATAGAGTTGAGTTCGGTATTAGAATGTAAGTATATCTCCAGAACATCTTTGACTCCCAGTTACTTTCAGTTATTAAATTATAATATCAGTTTTAGCTTTCAGCTATTTTATTGCCTTACATACTCCGTACATTATTTCAAATTGACGTCCCTTTTTCAGGTGATGTTGCATTTCATGCATGCAAGTTCAGACAGACGGACGGGTAGACCTCTTCAGTAGGTGTTGCCCGAGTTTAACTTTATCAATAAGCTCCACGTCCTTCGGAGTTGCCGGGTCTAGAAGTTTTTTTTACATCTTGTGCATATATATATATATATATATATATATATATATATATATATATATATATATATATATATATATATATATATATATATATATATATATATATATATATAGGTTATAGGTAGGTCGGGACCCTGTTACAATCATGGTACATCCATCAGTAGAGGCTAGTAGACATATTTTTTAAGTTAGTGCAGTATGTTGGGCTTGTAGGTCTTGTATATATATTTTGTTGGTTTTTTAGCTTTAGTAGTTATGATGGCCTTGCCGGCCCAGATTTATATTGATGTTTAGTCAGCATTGATGTCCATTCAGTTTTATATTTTGATTGGAAAATTGTCTTGCAATGTGTCCCATGGCCAAAGTATGAAATTATATGTTCAGATTCTCTTAGTCGCAAGTTGGTACGCAAGGATAGGTGAGGCACCGGGTGCCAATCTGACCCTTCAGGTTTGGGACGTGACAAAAGTTATATTAGAGCAGTTCTGTTCTAGGGAGTCTACAAGTCGTGTCGAGTATGGTCTTGTTTATAGATGTGTTGTGCACCACATTATATAAGCAGGGGACTACAGTAGAGGCTTGTAGACATATCCTGTAAGTTAGTGGAGTATGTTGGGCTTGTAGGCCTTGTATATATATTTTGTTGGTTTGTTAGCTTTAGTAGTTATGATGGCCTTGACGGCCCAGCTTTATATTGATGTATAGTCATTATTGGTATTCATTCTGTTTTATATCTTGATTTGCAAATTGTCTTGCAATGTGTACCATGGCAAAAGTATGAAATTATATGTTCAGATTCCTTTAGTCCCAAGTTGGTACGCAAGGATAGGTGAGGGCCCCTCAAGTTTGGGGTGTGACAAAAGTGGTATCAAATTAGTTCTTTTCTAGGGAGTCTACAAGTCGTGTCTAGTAGGGTCTTTTTTATAGATGTGTTGTGCACCACATTATATAAGTAGGGGACTACAAGGCATTTAGGAGTTGGTTACCCTTCTTTCAAATCTAAGTCGTGTTGTAGAATTGAGTTATAGGAAATTTGAGTTAAGCTTACGTGTTAGTGTCTGTATGCACAGATGATGGTGACTAGGAAGACTACGCCTAGACATAGGAGAGACAGAGTAGTAGGTGAGGGTACTAGAAGGGTAGGAAGACTAGGAAGACTACCCCTTCTTAGTCATTACCGGCTCCTCCACCACCTAAGGAGATTCCTAGGGAGACCGCACATCCAGCTCCCCCTCCGCTTCCATCAGATCAGGACTTGAGGAGTGCAGTGCATTTGTTGACACAGTTGGTAGCTACCCAACAACAGGCTAGGGAACCCACTACTACACGATCTTCAGAGGGGTCTGGGAGTTCAAGGGTCCGAGAATTTATTGCTTCGAGTCGCCAGAGTTCACAGGGACAGATCAGAGGGAGGACCTGTAGGATTTTATAGATCGGTTCACATGATCTTTTGGGTTATGCATGCCACGGAGAACGAGGTAATTGAGCTAACAGCTTTTCGACTCTGAGATATAGCCATCCTTTGGTACAAGGGTTGGGAGAGGTCCAAAGGACGTGATGCACCTCCAACTATTTTGGAGAATTTTTCGGATACCTTCCTTGACCAGTACTTACTGCGGGAGATCCAATAGGCTCGAGTCGATCAATTTCTAGCCCTCAAGTAGGGAAATATGAGTGTTCGAGAGTATAGTATCCGTTTTGACTCATTGGCTTGATATGCACCATCCATAGTTGGTACTATGCGAGATAGGATTCAGAGGTTTATAGTAGGGTTGGCCCCAAAGTTGACCAAAGCATGTGCCACCACTGCATTGCAGGATAGTATGGATATCTCTCGGATTCAGGCATTCGCCCAGAATATAGAAAGGGGTAGGCGTCGGCAGCAGGGTACAGATAGGACTGAGTCAGGACAGCGTAAGAGGATAAGATTTGCCAGGTCTCATGAGCAGTATCAGGGTAGTTATAGGCCCCATTAATTCGAATGACCACCTAGGCCTCAGCCACCTCAGTCACAGGGTTATATGTATGACTGCTATACTCAGTCAGGACCAGGTCAGAGCTCACGGGCATCGGGTTTGCAACGACAACGAGGTACAGGGCAGACATGGTCATTTTTGTCGGGGTGTGACAGCTATGGTAGAAACACTTGAGCTAATGCGGATCCAATTCTGATGCTTGTTATACATGTGGACGTCTGAGGCATATGATGTGAGATTGCCCAAATAGAGATTATGAGGTATGGCACAACCAGCGAATTCAGTAATAGGATCATCCATATCCATGCATCCTTCAAGGCGCGAGTCTTAGTCTTCGGCTGGTAGAGGTCGAGGTAGAGGTAGAGGTTTCAGTTTAGGTGGTAACCAGAATCGTAGCTATGATTTAGTGGGTCGACAGGACCAGGAGTCTTCAGCAGACATTATGACAGGTATGTTGACCATTTTCTCTCATGATGCTTATGCCTTGATAGACCCAGGGTCTACTTTATGGTGTATTACCCCATTTGTCACGGGGAAGTTTGGTATAGTGCCTGAAATACTAAGTGATACTTTTGCGGTATCTACACTGGTCGAAGAATCAATTATTTCTAGACGAGTTTCCCGAGGTTGTACGGTGACAGTTTGTGGTTGTTAGACCTTAGCCGACCTAGTTGAGCTAGAGATGTTGGATTTTGATGCTATCATGGGCATGGACTGGTTGGCAACTTGCTATGCCACAATTAAATGTCCAGCAAAGATAGCCAGATTTCATTTTCTGGGTGAGCCAGTCTGTGAATGGGTAGGTAATACAACAACACCAAAAGGTAGGTTTCTTTCCTATCTAAAGGCAAGGAAAATGATCGCAAAAGAGTGCATTTATCATATTGTGCGATTAGAGATGCAGATGTTGAGATACCTACACTTCAATCTATACTAGTAGTCAAAGAGTATGCAGATGTATTTCCAGATGAACTTCCAGGTATTCCTCCAGAGCGAGAGATTGATTTTGGCATCGATTTGCTTCTGGGAACTCAACCAATATACATCCCTCCGTATAGAATGGCACTTGCCGAATTAAAGGAGTTGAAGGAGAAATTAAAAGATTTGCTGGAGAAAGGTTTCATCAGGCCTAGTACCTCACCTTGGGGTACACTGGTACTGTTTGTACGGAAGAAAGACGACTCGCTGAGGATGTGTATAGATTATAGGCAGCTTAACAAGGTGACTATTAAGAATAAGTATCCACTTCCAAGGATAGATGACTTGTTTGTTCAGTTGCAGGGAGCTAGATGCTTTTAAAAGATAGATTTCAGGTCGGGGTACCACCAGGTTAGAGTTCGAGAGAAAGATATTCCCAAGACATCCTTCAAGACCCGATATAGCCACTTTGAGTTCCTTGTCATGTCCTTCGGGTTGACGAATGCACCTGTCATTTTCATGGACTTAATAGATATCCTATTCCTGCCATTTTAGATATGTTCGTGATAGTATTTACTGATGATATTCTGGTTTATTCACGTTCAGAGGATGAGAATGTGGACCACCTGCGAGTGGTACTCCAAACCCTCCACGATAGTAAATTATATGCTATGTTTTCTAAACGTGAGTTTTGGATGAAGTCCGTAGCATTCTTGGGGCACATTGTATCCGATGGAGGTATAAAGGTAGACACTCAGAAGATTGAGGCTGTGAAATCCTATCCTAGACCTACCACTCGGACAAAGGTTTCTAGCTTTCTAGGCTTAGCAAGATACTACCGGAGGTTCGTAAAGGGGTTTTCTTCCCTTTTGGCACCATTGACGAAGTAGACTCAGAAAGCAACTAAGTTTCAGCGTACAGAGGCTTGCGAGCAGAGTTTCCAAGAGCTTAAGAACAGGTTAACCTAGGCGTCATTTCTAACACTTCTAGAGGGTCCAGTTGGTTATGCCATATATTGTGATGCTTCAAGTGTCGGGTTAGGATGTGTCTTGATGCAACATGGGAAGGTAATTACGTATTATTCAAGGCAATTAAGGAAGCACGAGCTCAATTATCCGACCCACAACCTCGAGTTAGCTGCGGTTGTCCATGCACTTAAGATATTGCGGCATTATTTATATGGTGTTCATGTTGATGTATTCACATATCATAAAATCCTTCAATATATCTTCAATAAAAAAGAGTTGAATTTACGACATAGGTGATGGCTTGAGTTATTGAAAGATTACGATGTTAACATTCTCTACCATCCAGGGAAAGCTAATGTTGTAGCAGATGCCTTAATTCGCCGATCTATGGGTAACTTAGCACATGTAGAGGCCGAGAAAAGACAATTAACTAGAGAGATTCATCAATTGGCTTGTTTGGGGGTTCGGTTAGTAGACTCTGGCAATATTGGAGTTATACTCCAAAATACTGCAAAATTATCTCAAATAGCTGAAGTAAAGGAGAGGCAGTACGAGGACCAAGAGTTGGTCGAGTTGAGAGAGCGAGTTCCGCAGCAGAAGAAGTCGTTGTTAGAGCTCAAGGAAGATGGGTTTCTCATATATAGGGTCGTGTGTGTGTTCCATATGTATCAGTGCTACGAGACAGGATAATGTCAGAGGCACATTCTTCGTGGTACTCCATTCATCCTAGGTCGACGAAGATGTACCATGACATTATGGATGTGTACTGGTGGAACGATATGAAGAAGAATATTGTCGAGTTTACCGCTCATTGTCCTAGTTACCAGCAGGTGAAGGTAGAGCACCAGAAGCCCGGAGGGCTAATGCATACTATAGATCCCGACGTGAAAGTGGGAGGCGATAAACATGGACTTTGTCACAGGTTTACCTCGTTCTCATCGTAAGTTCAATTTCATATGGGTGATAGTCGATAGGCTCATAAAATCAGCTCATTTCCAACTGGTCATATCTACACATACAGCAGAATATTATGCAAAGTTATATATTAAGGAGATAGTGCGGCTAAATGGAGTACCAATATCTATTATATCTGATCATGGCCCCCAGTTTACAACACATTTTTGGAGGTCATTTCAGAGAGGTTTGGGGAATCAAGTGAATCTTAGCGCAGCTTTTCATCCATAGACTGATGTACAAGTTGAGCGCATAATTCAGACACTTAAGGATATGTTACGAGTATGTGTGTAGAATTTTAGAAGGTATTGGGATGAACATTTACTTCTTATCGAGTTTACATATAATAACAGTTACCACTCCAGTATCCAGATGGCTCCGTACGAGGCTTTGTATGGGTATAAGTTCAGATATCCTATAGGGTGGTTTGATGTTGGAGAATCTGTGTTGCATGGGCCAGACCTGGTTCAGCAGGCCACAGAGAAAGTAAAGCTTATCCGGGAGCGACTGTTGACAGCCCAGAGTCGTCAGAAATCCTATTTGACGTGTGGCGACGAGGGGTTAATGACATGGTATTCTTAAAGGTGTTACCTATGATGGGCGTGATGAGGTTTGGCAAGAAAGTAAAGCTTAGCCCGCAGTATATTGGGCCTTATAGGATCATTCAGAGAGTGTGCCAAGTAGCTTATGAGTTACACTTGCCCTCGGAATTGGATTCTGTCCATCCGGTTTTTCACGTACATATGTTACGGAAGTGCATTGGTTGTCCTACCCGAGTGGTGCCCACAGATGATTCACAGATTACGGGGGACTTGTCATACGAGGAAATTCCATTTACCATCCTAGACCGACAAATTTGTAAGCTACGAAATAAGGAGGTAGCCTTCGTGAAGGCTTTATGGAGAAGAAAGAATGTGGAAGAGATGACATGGAAAGAAGATGAGAAAATGAAATCTAAATACCCCCACCTATTTCAAACTGAAGATATGGCTCGAGGTGGGATACCTCAGCGCAGTTCTATTCAGGCCAGTGAGTCATCATGTAAGCTCTTATTTTTTACTTTCAGAATTTATAATGGACAGTTGTGTGAAGCCAAGTGTTGCTATTTATAGACATTGGCCATGTGTGGCATGTATAGTATATTTTCAGGCTACATGCAGTTTGATTTTAGTCTATTGTACGGAAGAGACTCTGGCAAAATTTTCCCAATGTCTCTAAGAGTAAACATTCGAGGATGAATGTTTCTAAGGGGGGGAGGATGTTACATCTCACATTTTCGTACGTTGAAGTTTCGTCTTCAGTTAATTGACGTAGACTCGGGGATGAGATTTTCTTGAGATTATACGCATTTATGCTATCTATAACAAGCAATAAGTAAGTGTCGTGAAAGATAAAAGGTAAATGTATCAAAGAAAATGTGTTTAATTGAAGGTTGTTGGTTTGGGATAAAAAACGGTACGAGCCAGAATACTCGGTATTTATGGACTAGTGTCATACAAGGTACTACATAACCATGATAGTAAGGTGTAAAAGATATGTTAAAAGTGAGTAGTATTTTAAGTAAGTAGAGATAATTCTTAATTATGTGGGTAATTGGTTAATTATTAGGTAATTGGATATTACCTAATTAATCAGGGAATTGTTTGGATAAGGTTAAAGGTACCAACGTGGCAGCCCATAAGGTGGATAATAAATCCCATAAGTGACTCATATATTATGTACCAAGGTGTCATATTATTAGAGCGTACAAAGTGATTCATATTCTCTTTAGATTTGTAATCAAGGTTGAATAATGATATTAATTTTCTCTCAACACATGCAAGCTAAGGCTTTCTTATCCCCTTAAGATTAGAAGATGCAAGATTCACGTTTCAGAAAGATTGCCTACGTGATTTGCTACAATCAAATCCCATACAAGACTATTTAATACATAGCAACGTGAGATTTTATAATTTTAAAGGAGTACGGTGAAATCCTTTTCAAGAATATCATACGGATTTTTTCCTACTCCGGGTATGTTAAGGCTAAGCCCTTCCTTCATTTTGGCATGATCTCGTAATTATATTTGTTTGATAACGAGGCATAAAGAGAAGTTCGTACTCCCAAATTTATACACATTATCCTAGTCTCATAAGTTACAGTATTCTCCCTTATCGGGACTTTATATTCAATTAAGTATTGTCTTTTTCTAGTCAAGAGAGCAGAGAGTCTATATATATACTGTATTATAGTATTTTCACCACCATTGAGATATAATCGGTGGGGGCCGGACGTTTATTTTACTTACTATATCGAGAGAGTTGAGTCAGTATCAGCAGGTAAGTATATCTCCAGATCATCTTTGACTCTCATTTACTTTTAGTTATTATATTATCAGTTCAGTTTCATCTTTTAGCTATTTTATTGCCTTACATACTCGGTACATTATTTCGTACGGACGTCACTCTTTCTAGGGAGGCTGCATTTCACGCGTGTATGTTCAAACAGACAGACGGGCAGACCTCTTTAGTATTTGTTACCCGAGTTCAGCTTTATCGGTAAGCTCCACGTCCTTTTGAGTTGCCGAGTCTAGAAGTTTTTTGTACATCTTGTGCATATATGTATATATGGTATGGGTAGGTCGGGGCCTCGTTTCAATCACGGTACATCCATCGGTAGAGGCTTGTAGACATATCCTATAAGTTAGTGCAGCATGTTGGGCTTGTAGGACTTGTATTTTGTTTGTTTGTCAGCTTTAGTAGTTATGACGGCATTGTCGATCCAACTTTATATTGATGTTTAGTCAGCGTTAGTATCCTTTCCGTTTTATATTTTGCTTCGCAAATATTCTTGCAATGTGGCCTATGGCCCAAGTATGACATTATATGTATAGATTACCTTAGTCGCAAATTGGTACGCAAGGATAGGTGAGGCTTTGGGTGGCGGTCTCGCCCCCAAGGTTAAGGGCATGACAGCAGTATGTCGGGCTGTACAGAATCATTCAAAGGATTGGTTTGGTGGCGTACAAGCTTGGGATACCACTTGAGATGTCATTAGTGCACCCGATATTCCATGTGTCTATGCTGAAGAAGGTAGTTAGAGATCCGTCAACTATTGTGACAGTTGAGACTATAGAGGTTAATGAAGAACTGACATATGAAGAAACTCCAGCTGACATTCTTGATAGGCAGGTTCGCAATCTAAGAAATAAGGAAATTTCATCTGTGAAATGTTATGGCGAAACCAGCAGGTTGAAGAAGCCACCTGGTAGGTCGAGGAAGAAATGAAAACGAAGTACCCTCATTTGTTTCAATAGCTATGTAATAATTTCTATGAAATTACTTCCTATGAACTATGTATCACTTGTACAATTTATGCTCAGGGTGTTCCATTTCCAGTAATATATTGCTTATGAGGCCACAGTTGGTGTTGTTTCATATTGTGTTGCAACGTTGGTTTATGTACATGTTGTTAGGATTGGTTTCTGTGATTCTCTGACAGGTGGATAGGCCCAACTACAAGGGAAACTCTGCAAAAAATATTGTAAATTTGGAGAGTTAGAGAAATTATGGACTACTAGTGTGTGAAGTAACAACTGGGTCATGATGAGTTCTAAGGACGGATTTATACCCTCATTCGAGGATGAATGATCTTAAGTGGAGGAGGATGTAAAGCCCCGTAAAATGTTTCCTAAATGATTTCGCGGGCCGCACACTGATAGTAGAACCGACATGGTAATTTTGTGAAGGGAGGTTTAATGGCGCATTATACGACTGCAGAATAGGTTTGCGGACTGCATAACAGCCGCAGAGTAGGGCATACTATCCCAGTTCAAGAGGGCCATTTCGCTGACCGAGAAGCGTTATGCGATGGCATATGCGACCGCATATCCCATTTTGGAGCTTTATTTTTGGGTTTTTATAACCCGACCCTATTTCTTCATTAGACTCTATGGGCCATTTTTGAAGGGAGAACTTGATATTTTGAGAGAGAGAAAAGGCTCCAAAGAGGGAGAGAGTTCCTCAATCAATTATTCCCCAATTTTTACTAAAAATCTTGGAAGAATTAACAAGGGAAGCACACTAGGCCTTCATCCTAGAGGTAAGATTCTACATTCTATCACTTAATTTCGAAATTTAACAAGGAATGGGCAATTAGTAAGATAATTCATGGGTATGGTAGTGGCTTATTTTGCATGCATGATTGATCATGAGATGTAGGGAGATTGTTGAGCTAAAATAGTAAATAATGGGTTGTGGGATGAAGGAATCCTCCATAAAAAGACCTTGAAACCTTAATGTACACCTAGCGCTTGATAAAATGCTCAAATGAGCTAAACCATGATCATCTTCCTAATTTTGGTTCAATTTGTTACTTTTTCTAAAATATATTGAAGTTGCTAAGATTCCAGAACATTTTAGAGTTAAGGAAGCTCAAATGAGGTATGTTTGCTAAACTCTTCTCTTAAAAATTGAACCCCACAACATCCATGTATGTCCCGAGTTGCTCATTGTGAATCGGTTACCCCGATAAGCTGGTGTCAAAAGACATCTGTGAGAAATATGTAATTCAAATGCTCTTGTTATGTTGTACTATTCTTTAAGAATGTGTTTAAAGTATGGGTTGCATATCTAAATGTCTTGACTTCAAGTTGTTTTTCAAATGAAAGTTAATGAAAGATTGTGTAAGAAATCATGATGTGCCTAAGACTCATATTTGCTCCAATGTGTGCTTAAATGTCTTGAATAGAAATGCCTTGTTGTTGGAATGTCCATGATGATGGTTGGAAGTAAAAAGTTGTGCATCAAAATACGAAACATGAAATACGAATCACGCAATGCGAAATGTGAAATATGAAATGTGAATTATGAAACACGGCCAATGTGCCAAGAGAAACAATACAATTGTGACCGTTAGTGCTAATGAAATGAAGAGATGTGCAAGAAATATGAACCGGATGATTGATAGAAAAGGGTGATGTCTCACATGAGACAGCCTAGCTGATCAAGTCGTGATCGGATGCCATTCGCACACATGGTGGTGACTATGTTAGAAACTATAATTGAAATTGTGATTTGGTTGACGATCGGGTCGTGATTGGATGCCATGCCACACACATGGTGGTGAATGTGTTGGAAATCGTAATCGAAATTATGAATAGTGGTATACCAGTACCAAAGATTTCCCAACTTTATATTTGAAAATTTATTTAAAACTTATCTTATCTCTAATATGATATTTGGTATTTGTTTGAGGCTTTAACTAATATTATGGCTGTCCTTACTTGCATTACTGCTCATTTTTTTGAGATAGTGTTTAGTCATATATACTAGTACTATTCGATAGTATTAATGTCCCTTTTGTCGGGGGTTCTGCATCTTTAATGGATGCAAGTGGTTCCACAGCAGGGAGCACTGATCAGTGATATCACTACACTCTTTTCCCAACTGATTTTTTAAGCCCCACTTTACTCGGGGTCATGTATCTTTTGTTCATTCTATCACCATGTTTTGAGGTATAGCTGGAGCTTTGTTGCCGGCACTATCATTGTACTCTTTTGTATCTAATAGAGGCTCTGTAGACATAACGTGGGTGGAATGTTGATGTGGGGAAAGTAGAACTAGTAATGTTGTAATTGTATCACATGTTTCACATTAAACTATGAAATAGTATGTATTTTGGAAGCTTATAAATGATGTAACTACTGATAATGAATTGGTGTTGTTGTTTACTTTATCCTCCCCACTGATTAAATAATGAATGTGATTTTACTATTATTCATAAATAAGTTCGGGTAGAAGGTATAGTACAGTCTTGCTCGGCCAGGTTATTCTGGTTGAGCGCTGGTAGCGCTCCCCGAGTTCGGGATGTGACAACTCGGCACTCGCACTTTGTAGGTACCTCCGCTCACTGATGGTATGTCAGAATCTAGAGGGGAAGATCCTGCCTAAGCGCTAATATAAGCCAATTATGGCATGAATTAATAAAGCTTATTGCGCGTGCAGCCCCATCCCATAAACATCCTCACTATTAGGACAGCCTTGCAGTCATTAATCTCTCCAGTCTCTCGCCTCACAAATCACATGCCAATCGACCAAAACAATAATATTATGTTGTGAGAGCAATGATATTAGAGACTGAGACACGATATACAATGAATGAGTATCACTGAGTATGTAATTGCAATTTAAGCAAATAACTGAACAGAAGAAATAACCTCACTAGGTCCTAACAAGATAAGCATATAGCCTAAACATGGTGTCTAACATGGATCACAGCTCAATTACTCTAGCACGTAGAAATTTCATGGATAAAGACAAGATTAGGTAACTACACATTACCACAAAATCAACTGAGTCATAATTCATAAGGTACACGCGCCCACACGCCCATCACCTTGCATGTGCGTCACCTCAACACCAAACACATAACACGTATATTCAGGGTTCATACCATCATCAACAAGTTTAGGAGTGTTACATACCACGAACAAGCCAAACCCGATACAGAGCAAGCTAAACAATACTCTAAAAATGAAATCACGCACGATCCGACCTTCATACAGCTAAAACTAGCCAAAAGGAACTCAAGAACTCAAATAATGCAAAAGGAAACAAACTCAATCGATAAAAGTCGGATCTTTAATCAAAAGCCAAAAGTCAACCAAAAACTCAAACCCGAGCTCGCACCTCAAAACCCTACAAAACTCATAAAATCCGGCAACCCATTAAATCACAAGTCCATCACTCAAATCTGACTCCGAATCGACGTTCAAAACCAATAAATTCACATTATGAAATTGTTTACCGTGAAAATGGTAACTACAATTATATTTAGTTATGTGGTTCTAAAAATATGCGATTTATCTTAATACCAGTTGTTGAATGGTTATAGCTGAGTGTGTTAGGAAAGAACAGTAAAAATACGATTAGAAAGTTGAAGGAAAGCAAACCAGAATGCCTTAAGTCGAAGGTTTGACGTCGACCTCGAAGGTCCCTAAGACCAAGATTCGGGGCCTATGAAAGATGATCGACGAAGATATAACAAGCTTATAGGCCTTGAGATACATTATTTATGATCAATGATAAGCTATAAATGAAGAACAAGTAAAAGAAAGCAATAAATGTAAGTAAATGAGCTAATAAAAAGGAATAGGGGATGTTTTGTATTAAAGAAGAGAATGTTATTGTGCCTTGTATTCAATATATTGTATCTTTAGAAAGTGATAAGGGTTCCCTTTATATAGTAGGGAGGGTCCAAACATAGTACATCGGCATTTATTACGAAGATTTAAATTGATTCAGCTAGTTAATGCCCCAAGTACGGAATCATACTTCGTTACAGGGCTGCCTACCTTGATCCTAGTGCTGTTTACTACGTTGGTTTCGGACCCGTGTCCCCCTGGGTCGAATTATAGGAGCATCCGAGGTCGGGCTTCGGGCCACACTTTCAATTCCGCATGAATCGGCCACCATAAAATAAACGTAAAATCGTCCTTCCAGATTTTAATCGTATACAGATAGTCCATGCATTTCTTATAATGAAATGATAAGAAACAACCTTGATGTGGATCTTCCCCGGGCCCTTCATGATGACATCATATTTGTGACGTGAGCTTATCAGGCGACTTGAAGCATCCTGTTAAATCGTCTCCCTAGGGCATTGATTGTTCTACCGTTTCATTTTTCCAAAAGGGGCAATAATGGAGCTGTCGGTTAATTTTCCCCCAAGCATTGATTGCTTATTTAGTGAGGTTACCGACTTCCTATAAATAGGGTATTTCCTGACTTCAAACTTCACACTTCCTGTCTTCAACAAACTTAAACTTTTTCATTCATCTTTGCCTTTCCGTTCTTCATGGTGCAAACCCATGTCTATACAGGTTTTTGGCGGTGGTCTTCCGCGATGGGCCATGACTTCTCTTCTGCAGTCTTCCATTGCTAGTTAGGTTGTGTTGGGTTTTAGTTATTGTTGTCACTGTTGCTATCGGTGCGAGGAAACGAGGTAAGGGCCTCGAGTGCCTTACGCACCGGAAGGATTAAAGTACATATACTGCTGCACACCTTTGCATGAAGTACCTATACTGCTGCTCATCTCTCTTAAATTCAACCGGGTGTGGTATTTCGCCCTTCTTGCCTTCCGTGAGGCAAGGAGGCAATATCCACCGACTCCATCATCCCAACCCGGTTCGTAGTTTTGATAAGGGGCTTCCCAACAACGGTGGTGGGAGTTTTGAGGAGGAGCAACATGTTGTCCGCCCATTGCTGCTATGGGAAGCCCGAAGACACTGAATAGAGGTCCCTTGCGAGGGTTCCTCGAGGACATATCCCCGAAAGATAGACTCTTGTTTGTAAATTAGGCCTTTGTTTTATGCTTCTTTGTGTAAAGATTCCCTTGTGTGTCTTGTAAACATCGTCTATTAATATAAGAGATTCTTTTGTTTTTCTCTTGGTCTGATTCTGAATTTTGTTATGTCTTCTATTTGTGCAAACTTGCGTGCATGATCGGCCCAAAAATCGGACTCCTATCATGACCAATATTATGTTCATTAAGACTTTGAACCCCTGGCTGAAGTCGGGATTTCTTAAAGTTAGGAGAGGATCAGACCTCGGATTCTCTGTAACAAATGAGGTCTACTGATAATCTCCAAGCAAAAACTTTCACCAGACTTGGGCACCTCGATAATTCTGAGGACGGCATCTGGGTGGGTATCCACTTTGTCCATAAAAGATCGAGCCGTTATTTGCTCCTGCTCGAAAAATAAGTATAGCTTCGAGACTCCGTAACTTCTTTTCGAGCGGGGGCATGCTTGGTCTCGAGGTAGCCTCTGGTCGTTATGGTATAGCATCTACCCGGGCCTCGAGGTCACGGGTAGCTTTAAGGTCTGTACGTATATTTTGAACGGGGAACTTGTTTTGTACTAGGGCGAATGTTGGACCCGAGCACAGGTCGCGCTTTATGTTAATTGTTTTGCCCATGAGGGTCATTGGCCCGAGATCTGTTCCCCGGGACGGACCCTTTGGGTCCTTGCCTTGGCCTAACAATTTCGCGATGGTGCAAGATCGATCCTTGCTGGATTCTCATATCTTTATGTGTTGGCCCCTTGGGCGTTTTTAGGTATGGAACTGATGTGTTCTCTCAAATGACCCATAGGCATTTTATGGTTAGCCCGGAAGGTTATGCATCTTTATCTAGGTCTCATTCTTTGAGCCGAGTTACGACATGAGCTTATTCGCCCTCCGAGTTCTTTGATTAGCCCGTGGGCAGGCTTGAAAGTTTTCAGGCGACTTTTAGTAAATTATTTTGGGCTCAGTCCCAAAGCCGGGTTAGGACTCGAGTTCATCGGTCCCTCAGATTTGGGGTTATCCCGTAGGCCTTTTGCGCGGGCTCCAAGGCTTTTAGGCGACTTTCAGTTAACCTTTCTAGGCTCATTCCCTGAGCCGGATTACAACTTGAGTTCATCGACCCTTCAGGTTTTGGGTTAGCCCGTACGATTTTTGCGCGGGCTCCATGGCTCTTTGGCGACTTTCGGTTAACCTTTTTGGGCTCAGTCCCCGAGACAGATTACGACTCGAGTTCATCGACCCTTCAGGTTTTGGGTTAGCCCGTAGGCTTTTTGTGTGGGCTCCAAAGATCTTAGGAGACTTTTGATATGGCTGTATTTTTCACTTCGTAGACATTTACTCAGAATGTTCTTGTGTTCATCTGACTCTTCGACGTCCTAAAAGAGCCTCGGTTATGAGTCGTTATGATAAATGGGAAAAAATCTTTCTTACGAGCCGACATGAAAATATGAGTCGTTATGATAAATGGGAAAAAATCTTTCTTACGAGCCGACATGAAAATTTTCGAAACTCTTCCTTGGGAGCTGACATGAGAATGATCAAAGCTCTTTTTTGAGAGCTGACCTGAAAATGATCGAAGATCTGTTCTCGAGACGACATGAAAATGTTCGAAGCTCTTGGTTACACTAAAGGTAGCATGATTTAACCGGTTCTTTCCGAAAAAATTTCGAAGGATTTTAGTTTAAAAGTGATAGTCGGGCATCCTCGAATCGCTTGTTGTTGTTGGGACAAAGCCCATTGACCGTAGTCGTTTTATTTGGCCGTAGCCCTTAGTCTCAGGTATCGTATCCTCGACATCTATATTCGAGGGTATGCCTTTTTAGGGGTCTTACAAGTTCGAATATATAGCCTTGTCTTTGAAGTACGGACCGTGTCTTGTCATTTAGATACTCCTGCTTGGGATTTTGATCATGCCCGTAGGACTTACAGTTTTCAATATATCCGAGGTTACCCTCTTGGGATCTTACGACCTTGGATCTTGATAAATCAAATGCTACTGAAAATTGTTTCTTGAGATCGCAAAATGTTTTGATAGAACATTCCTTTCATTATTTTTAACAAGCATATATGTCTTTCATCGTCAAAGGCTCGATCCCTTTATGCGGGTACAGTTCATTTTGACCGCTTGACCTCCTACATTATTTCCCTGCAAAAACTCTCTTTGGCTTATTTCGACTTGTTTCGCGGGGGCACCCCTCTTCCGGGGCAGTGTCCTGTAGTGGTCGGGATCGCTTAGAGAAGAGCCTCGGATGTTTGCACAATTTCTCCCTGACGGACGCATAAGTGTTGCCTCATTAAGAACCATGTCGGGAAAAACCCTTTTTTCGGGAGGAAAACCCGATCGAAGGAAAAGAGTGCAACGCGTCAGTCGATCTAGGAACCCTTTGTAGCTGGGGGATGTTCGGGAGTTTTTTGTCGGATGCCTGCGGGAGATTAGTTTTTGGGTGAGTAAAAAGAGACGGGGTCGTAAGATTACCTTAGCAGTAGTATCGCTTGAGCGTGGATATATTCCAATTGCTTGGGAGCTGTTCGCCTTCCAGGGTGCTGAGCTTGTATGATCCTTTGCCTACTACCCCCAGGACACGGTACGGTCCTTCCCAGCTCAGACCTAAATTTCCTTCGTTAGGATTCTGGGTGTTCAAAGCGACCTTTCTTAGGACTAAGTCCCTGACTCCAAAATATCGGAGGTTCGCTCTCCTGTTATAGTATCTCTCAATCCTTTGCTTTTGCACGGCCATCCAAACCAGTGAAGTTTCTCGCTTCTCATCGAGTAATTCGAGGGCCACAGTCATTGCCTCGTTGTTCGAATCCTCCATGGCATGCTGGAATCTGGCGCTTGGTTCACCTACCTCGACTGGTATTAGAGCTTCGGACCCCTACACTAGAGAGAACGGCTTCTCCCATGTTCTTGTCTTGGGAGTGGTACGATACGCCTACAGAACTTCGGGCAAAATCACTCTCCATCTGCCATTTGTACTTTCCAACTTCTTCTTCAGGTTTTGAATGATGGTTTTGTTCATGGATTCAACCTGGCCGTTGGCGCATGGGTGGTAGGGCGTCGATAGGATCCTTTTGATTTTGTGGTCCTCGAGGAACTGTGTTATTTTACCCCCTATGAATTGCTTTCCATTATCGCAGGTTATTTCGGAAGGGATCCCGAACCGACATAGGATGTTGTCCCATATGAAGTTGATGACTTCTTTTTCTCTTATCTTCTCGAAAGCATGAGCTTCCACCCATTTAGAGAAATATTCAATCATAAACAGAATGAATCTGGATTTAGCTGGTGCGGTTGGCAATGGTACGACGATATCCATCCCCCATTTTATGAACAGCCAAGGTGACAGGACCGTGTGTAATTGTTCGTCGGGCTGATGGATCATGAGCGCGAACCTTTGACATCTGTCGCACTTACGGACGAACTCCCTGGAGTCTTTTTCCCTATTGTCCCAGTAATATCCTGCTCTGATCACCTTTCGGACTAAGGATTCAGCATTGGATTGATTCCCACAAGAGCCCTCGTGGATTTCTCGAAGCATGTAATCTGTGTCACCCTATCCTAGGCATACCGCCAAAGGTCCATCGAAAGTTCTCCTATAGAGGGTGTTGTTCTCGTCGAGCGAGAACTTGTCTACCTTGGTCTATACTTCCCTTGAATCCTTCGGCTCCGCATGCAGCTTTTCGTCCTTTAGATAGTTTATGTATTTGTTTCTCCAATCCCAAGTCAGGCTGGTGGAGTTGATCTCGGTGTGTCCATCTTCGATCACTGACCTTGTTAACTGGACTACGGCTCCGGGAAGTACATCATCTTCTTCGACAGACGACCCCAGGTTTGCGAGGGCGTCTGCTTCTCCGTTCTGTTCTCGCGGTATATGGTTTAAGGTCCATTCCTTGAAGCGATGCAACATGACTAGAGTCTTGTCGAGGTACCTATGCATTCTGTCCTCTCGGACCTCTAAGCTACTGTTCACCTGAATAACGACTAGGAGAGAATTGCACTTGGCCTCGATGAATTTTGCTCCAAGGCTTTTTGCTAATTTGAGACCTGGTTTCGGCGTCGCCCAGGGTCCGACTCACATAATAGACATGGAATTGCGTACCTTGCTCCTCTCGAACCAGCACACCTCTTACCACTACCTCTGATATGGCCAGGTAAAGATACAATGTCTCGCCCTCATTTGGAGTATGCAACAAAGGTGGGATCGACAAATACCGCTTCAATTCTTCCAGAGCATTTTGGCATTCAGGGGTCCGCTCGAAGCTGTCCTTCTTTCTGAGCAGAGAGAAAAAGTGATGAATTTTATCTGATGACCTCGATATGAATTGTCCCAAGGCCTCTATCCGCCCGGTGAGCCGCTGTACAACTTTCACACTGTTGATCACCGTGATCTCCTAGATGGCCTTGATTTTGTCGGGATTGATCTCTATTCCTCTGTTTGATACCATGAAACCCGGGAACTTCCCCGACCCTACCCCGAAGGCACATTTCTCAGGATTGAGTTTCATGTTGTAGCTTCTAAGGATATCGACCGTTTCATGCAAATGGGTTAGATGCTCCTCTGCGTGCAGAGACTTGATCAGCATATGATAAATATATACTTCCATGTACTTGCCTATTTGTCTTTCGAACATTTTATTAACCTACCGCTGGTATATGCCCCAGCATTTTTCAGCCCGGAAGGCATGACGTTGTAGAAGTACGTCCCCTAATTCATGATTAACGAAGTCTTTTCCCTACCCTCGGGGTTAATTTGAATCTGATTATACCCTGAGTAGGCGTCGAGAAAGGTGAGTGTCTCGTGCCCGGCCGTAGCATCGATCAGGCGATCGATGTTGGGCAGTGGGAATGAATCTTTGGGGCATGCCATGTTCAAGTCCTAATAATCTTCACACATTCTTAACTTGTTTCCCTTCTTGGGTACTACCACCACATTAGCCAGCCAATAAGGGTATTTTATTTCCCCTATAAAGCTGATTTTGAGGAGTTTCGTTACCTCGTCCTTGATGAACACATGCTTTACTTTGGACTGGGGCCTCATCTTCTGCTTTACTGGCTTGAATCTGGGGTCGACGCTTAGCCGATGGGTGGTTATCTCGAGCAGAATCCCTGTCATGTCTAAATGGGACCAAGAGAAACAATCGATATTAGCGGTAAGAAATGAATGAAATTTTTCCTGAGTCCGGGGTTAACCCCGTTCCCAGGTATACCTTTCGATCCGGAGGTTGTCCGGCCAGGACCGCATGTTCTAGCTCTTCAACCTTTGATTTGGTCGCGTCCGATTCTTCGGGGGTGACAAAAGTGCGGGGGAGGGGGGGGGGTGAGTAAGTCTTCACCGCCATCTTCAGGGGCCATCTCCCCCTCTGGTTCCTCCGAGGTGGAGGGTGCTGGCACCGGCAGATCGTTGTGAATAGCGAACATCTCCCTAGCCACATGTTGCTCTCCATACACTGTTTTTACACCGTTCTCCGTTGGAAACTTCATCATTTGATGGTAAGTTGATGGCACCGCCCTCATGCAGTGTATCCATGGCCTTCCAAGCAATGTGTTGTATCTCATGTCCCATTTGATGACATAGAACTTAGTGTTCTGAATTTTCACGGACATGTTGACAGGGAGGGTGATCTCCCCTCTCGTCGTTTCGCCAGCCATGATTAATCCATTGAGAGTTATCGAAGTAGGTATGACTCGGCCTAGCATTCTAAGTCATTCCACTACTTCCACCCTGATAACGTTGGCGGAGCTACCTGGATCCACAAGTACGCATTTAATTTGAGTGTTATTCAAGAGGAAAGAAATTACCAGCGCATCATTGTGCGGGTGAGGCGGGGTCTCGGGATCCCCGTTTTGAATATGTCCCGCCACCACGGCTGATATTTTTGCTCGCTTAATCACAGGCCCCTTCGGGGCGGCGTTTCGCCCGACAATCATGTATACGGAGTGATAGAGCTTTCTTGTTTCGTCCTTTCGAGTTCCTATTTTTCTCCGGGGGAGATCCCCGTCTTAATCATAGGAAAATCCTCGCAGATACCCTTTGCTAGCTAATTGTGTTGCTTCTTTTCTGAAGGTGCCTGCAGTCCTCGGTTTGATGACTGTGAGTACCGTGAAACTCTCATAATAGGTTAGGGTCCGTCTAAGAGGGGTCCGCCGATATGAGCTTTGGCCATTTAGCCTCTGATTTTACTCATGGCTGATATGATGCTCGAAACATCGTCCTTGAAGTTGTATTGGACTGAGTGGAACACCCTTGTTGGCTCCGTGTCCCTATCGAGCCTAGCTTTGTCTGCTATCCTGCTTTGGTCTGTTTTAGATTCGGCCTGAGGCTCGTTGGCCCTTGCGATGCTCTTTTTATTTTCTACGTAAGGTTGATACCTTTCTCTCCATGGCTCTGATTTTCTCTCTGGGAGTCCTGACTCTATTTTTCTAACGAGGTCTCCAAGTATTCTAACGACGATAGGTTCGTTCGTTAGTCTTTTATTCCCTAATCTTTCCGATATTTGCCAGATTCGGGGGACTGTTGTTGGTGTACCCGAAGTTCTCTGCCAGTTTTGTAGCTGAGTGATCAGTGCTTGTTGCGCCCGGAGCATTTTGAAGATCATTTGGATATTATCCTCCCCGTTCCTTTAAAAGGAGGTGTCTAGCTCCTCTTGCTGGCCTTTTTGATGTGCGTTCTAGTTGGTGCGAGGGTTGATGTGGTTGTTCTGCCCGTTACTCGAGTCCGTGCTCTCGGGGGTCAACTTTGCTACGATGCTGAGGCCCAGCGGCGGTACGCTGACATTCGGAACGCTCACATTATTCCTTCCAAATCCCTCAAATCTTCTGTTTTCGTATGTAATCGCTGAGCTGGACATTCTGACCTGAAATCGGAGATTCTTTGGACAAGAAAAGGTATGAAAAGATAACTTGTGTTTTTCAACGAACCAGTACCAAAGCAATCACTATTATTTTCAGCCCCAAGGTGGGCGCCAAACTGTTTACCGTGAAAATGGTTACGATAATTATATTTAGTTATGTGGTTCTAAAGATACATGATTTATCTTAATACCAGTTGTTGAATGGTTATAGCTGAGTGTATTAGGATAGAACAGTAAAAATACGATTAGAAAGCTGAAGGAAAGCAAACCAGAATGCCTTAAGTCGAAGGTCCGACGTCGACCTCGAGGGTCCCTAAGACTGAGATTTGGGGCCTAGGTTAGATGATCGACGAAGCTATAACAAGCTTATAGGACTTGAGATACACTATTTATGAACAATGATAAGCTATAAATGAAGAACAAGTAAAAGAAAGAAATAAATGCAAGTAAATGAGCTAATAAAGAGGAATAAGGGATGTTTTGTATTAAAGCATAGAATGTTCTTGTGCCTTGTATTCAATATATTGTATATTTAGAAAGTGACAAGGGTTCCCTTTATATAGTAGGGAGGGTCCAAACATAGTACATCAACATTTATTACGAAGATTTCAATTGATTCAGCTAGTTAATGCCCCAAGTACAGAATCGTACTTCGTTACAGGGCTGCCTGCCTTGATCCCCGTGTTGTTTCCTAAGTTGGTTTCGGACCCGTGTCCCCCTGGGTAGAATTATAGGAGCGTCCGAGGTCAGGCTTCGAGCCACACTTTGAATTCCTCATGAATCGGACACCATATAAACGTAAAATCGTCCTTCCAGATTTTAACCGTATACAGATATTTTAGACAAAACCCCTCAATTTCTCTTTTGAAATTATCAACCAATTGCTAAAAATGAATCTAGATTCTGGAAATATAATCAAAACCGAGTAAAGAATACTTACCCCAATCCATGTGGTGAAAATCTCGTCAAAGAGCAACTTAATCCGAGCTTCATAGCTAAAAATATACTAAAATGGTGGAAACCTCTGAAATAGAGTACTTTATAAGGACTGCCCAAGCGAACCCTTCGCGAACGCGGAAAAACCATCGCATTCGCGATGAACAAAATAAACCGCTACCAAAAATACTCTACGTGTTCGCGGCATAGTCCTCACGAATGCGATGCACAGCAACTCCTACCTTCCGTGTTTGCATCAGCTACTTCGCGAACGTGAAGACATTCTATTCTCCCCAGTCCCCAGCTTCTCATCTCAACTCAATGTGAACGTGAGCAATACTGACGTGAATTCGATGCCTAGGCCTTACAAAGGTGCGCGAATGCGATAACATGGTCGTGAATGCGATAAAGGAAAAGTCTGGCTCCCACAATACACTATGCAATCGCGGCCCAATATTCGCATCACGAAGAAGGCCTGAAACACCAAAAATCGTCAGTGCCAAAGAACATGGAAATGATATGAAACTCGTCTGAAACTCACCTGAGCCCCTCGGGACCCCATCCAAATAGATCAACAAGTCCCATAACATAATACAGACCTACTCGAGGCCTCAAATCACGCATAACAACATTGAAACAACGAATTGCGCCTCAAATCAAATATAATGAACTTTGAATCTTTCAACTTTCAAAACTCGTGCCAAAACATACCAAATCAACCTGGAATGAGCTCAAATTTTGCACAAAAGTCCCAAATGACATAACAAAGCTATTCCAACTCCGAAAATACAATATCAACCCAATATCATCAATCCAACTTTCGGTCAAACTTATGAACATTCCAAACCTTCAAATTTTCAACTTTCGCAAATTAGCGTTGAAACCATCTAGAAATATCAAAATGCATATCCAGGCATACGCCCGAGTCCAAAAAAAGCATCCAGACCTAACGGAACAACCAAAACTCCGAATCGAGGTCAAATACTAAAAAGTCAAATTTGGTCAACTCTTCCAACTTAAAGCTTCAAACATGAAATTCATTCTACCAAACTAATTTCGAAACACCTGGAACCCAAAACTGATGATACACACAAGTCACAATACAACATACGAAGCTACTCATGTCCTCAAACCACTGAGCGAAGTGAAAATTCTAAAACAATTGGTCGGGTCATTACATCCTCCCTCACTTAAACATACGTTCATCCTCGAACGTTCCAAGAGTTGTTCCTAATCCCATCAAATCGCCGTGTAACCTTACCATGCACATACATGTAGGTGATCCTACGTCACCTTGTTCCATATAGGCCAAAAACACAACATAACTTAATACCATTACTTCAATCTTAGCCCGTAAACCTTAGAATCCAATTTCTAACATCCAAAGATTCTTATAAGACTTGAATCTCGCATCTACACACTGTATAAGTCTAAATAAGTTGTATCAAGCCATAACCATAACCCAAGATTTAATCACATGATATACCACATAACTCACATAATCGTAGCAACAAATTCCTACAAAAATAGCTGCTCAAAATAAACCTGGTACCGGTAATAAACCTCATATCAAACAAAACGACGTTCAAAACCTTTTGTACAATGCCGATGATGAAAGAAACACGCAGAAACTTATAACCACTCATCATATCAACAAGTCATGGAGTTTTCCCTCCTTCAAAAAGAACTATAGCAAATTTCTAAGCCGATCAGTGACATTATCCTTCCAAATATACCGTAATCAAATCTGATAGCACCCATTATAGGTCCAACTACCCCATCTCATCAAAAACAACCACTCTACTAACATGCCACACCAATATAACCTTAACCCACAAACAGTACAATCCATGCACCAATACGCAACAATTCAAATGCACCCAAAAATGGAAAATGACTCAAATGAGAGAACCGTCCCGAAAGCTCAACAAGCACCACCACAACCGCAATGCTACTAATCCATCATACATACAAGAACTAAGACACACAAATATAACACTAAGGACCATATCCCAACATAGCCCCGTTGCAATGCATAACCCATCCAAACACCGGACCAGATGAAATACCCCAAGTCACCATGCTCAAAATCAACAAATACACGCAATTCGACATCAAATACACAAAATGTATGACCATAACTATGGAGAAGCAAATAGAAAAATATACCATAGCCCGGAGAGAATACAACCAAGGTGCAATCAACCATTCAACACCCCAATAACCATCTCGCTCAAATCCCACTACAAGGCCCAGACAGAATCACATCATTTGTTCATATAACCAACAAATCACAACCCCTTGTAGCATAAAAGATTAACACATCGACATATCAGAACATGAACAAGCTCAACTTTAATCCAATGACATACCTCTAAAAAATAACAGTATTAAGTCAACAAATTCGACTCGGTGTAGAATAAACATCCTCTTCAAGCCTACTAATGGGCCCCCAAATCGACTCCGATCATCCCCAAATGGATAGATGCCCCCCCCCCCAAGAGTACATAGTGACCTAACCATAACATGTACCATCATCTATCTAAATTTGGCCACATCTTCCTGCAACCACGAAACAATATGCTTTTGAGAACTCACAGTCTCCAAATCCATAGAACACACGAATCACCATAGTTGATACCAGCTCTAACACTCGGATGACTAAAACATATCTCATACATAATAATGCCCACGAGATATACTTTTATGATTCTTCCATGCCACATAGAAAAATTGAATTATCAGCAGTCGCTCAACCAGGGGAGTACCGCAATACCAATGAAGCATTTGTAAGGCAAAACACAATACGCCTTCTGAAATGCGCACCCTTGTCAAGAAATACCAAGTCTTAATAGCATTCACTAAAAATTTGAAACCATCCATATTGTTCAAAATGAAAGTACAAGAGGGGGTGAATTGACTATTTTTAATTTTATTCTTTATTAGTTGACTGGTTTTGTAATTAGTCGACTAGATATAGTAATGAAGTAGTAACACAGCAGAATGTAAACACAGTAATAAAAGTGCAGGAATTAAAGACACCGGAATTTTATACTGGTTCGGATTCAATATGAATTCTAGTCCAGTTCCCTTGGGTTGCAAGGGTGTTCTCTTTCAGTGGATGATGTTCTTCGAGAATACAGAGATGGTGTAGTTTACACCAATGGCTAACTTTCAATGAACTTGCTTTCTTTTTGATACAAGGCCTTACCAATGGTTTTCTCTATTTCTTTTCTAACTCGTTACACAATAGATCTTTAAGGAGCTATAATGTTTTTATGTAGTAGAACAAAAAGAGGGTAATTAGTTCGATCAAAGTATATTCTTCTAATATACACGAAAGGGTTTATATATTTGAGGGAGCTTTGATTGCTGAAGAGACGTTGCCAACCAAAGAGATTTGATCTTCAGAAAGAGATTGATACTTTTGAAGAATAAAGATGTTCCGCAACGGCTAGGGCTGAGAGGGATGCGTTGAAGGCTTCCTTTGATGGCGCTGAAATCCTCCTAGGATCTTAGCCTTTCCAGTTTTAGTCGCGTGAGTGATTCTTGGTATCTTTGATTGCTTGATTCCTTCATTCTTTCTGCAATCGATTTCGTCATTCTTTCATCAGCCTTTATTTGTTTCCTTAGTCTTGGATACCATCACAATCGTATTAGATTCAGTCTGTTTCATTACTTCTCCGCAATATCCTCAATCTTGGATTCGCCAGTGATCTTGTCCTTTTAATCTCGAGAAGTACCTACATACAGCAGATATATTATTTGCATCATTAAAATCAGATTCTAACAATCTCCCACTTTTTGATGATGACAAAATAATATTTGTATAAACATCAGTTGATTTCCCTATATTTACTCACCCTCAGTAGATGCTCTAGTCGACTCGATCGTGCTCCCCCTCAAAAAGTGCAGTAGTCGAACTTGTCCAGAATAGCTTTACCTGTGTTATTACATACATATTATTTTCTCCCCCTTTTTGATATCAGCAAAGAGGGAATGCAAACCAAAATAGGATTGATAAAAGCATGGAGTTTTGCAGTTATAGAGTTAAAAAGAAAGAAAAAACATCCATCGATTGGGTACCCCGTCCAAGCACATAAAACCAACAAAACACGAAAAGAAATTGTCTGAAACATCCACATTAACGGCGCAGAAAGTATGTAAGACTGTTGCAAATCGCCTCCTTCATCTTATCAAAGATGGTTGTTGCTGAGATGCTCATTCCATTAAACCTGTCATGAATCTTCTTGAATGCATTGGCAGCATTTTCCTTTACCCTGAGAGCTGCAACTCGATGTTTAGAAACATCATATCATGTCTCCTTAAAGATGGCATGAATGTCACCAACAGTAGACTGAGTGGCAGAGAGGAGATCTCTAATCTCAGCTACTTGAGAGCTAATGCACTGGAGCGTTTCAGCCAAATCAGGATCACTCAGGCTAGGAAAAACGACAGAAGGTTTGGATTTAGATTCGATAGGAGCAGGCTTGACTTCTCTCTCTTGTTTCTTGACCCATGACCCTTGAATTCACACATACCCCATACTCACAAAAGCCCTAGAGTTATAAGACTTGGAAACCATGATGGAGAGATATTCAGAGAGAGGAATATTGTGGGATACCAGAATGTGGGTAATGGCTAGGCCATAAGGCAGACTAGTGGGGTCTTCAGCACTCTTAACCATGAAATTGATAACCCAGGAAGACAGTTTGATTTTGAGTTTAGTCACAAAATAGTAAACAAAGAAGGTGTCCCTAAGAGAGAAAGTGGAGAAGGAACTGGTGCGAGGAAGCAGAGAGGTGGCAACAATATGGGCCAGAACACGGGTTTCGAAACTCACATCACTAGGGCCTAACTGGTTTGGAAGGGAATCAGAGGGATACTCAGCAATACACCTTTTTGCTTGATCAAAAGAAATTTCAAAATCATCAGGCCAAGATTGTTTGAAGAGCATAGGAAAGCCAGAACACTTACACTGAAAAATTGAATCAAACAAAGCACAATCAAGGACAATACGTTTTCCTAGCACTAAGGATTCCAACCTATCAGTCTTACTAGACCGAAGATTTGCATAGAACATTCTGACTAAGGGTTCATAAACTTTGGGCACAAGAATAGAGAAAAACTTAGACCAACCATGATAAACGAAAAGATCTTGTACCTTGCAATTTAGGGCTTCCATGTCGTCAAGATTGAGTATCCTCCCATGAGCAATAGGTTTGTCTTTCAAGGCGACAAAGAATTCTCTATTTGGGGAATCTCAGAAGTTTAGGTCAGATTCTAAGGCACTGGAAAGAACAATTTTTGATTTGTTTGGAGTCTGCGAAACAGAGGATTCTTCTATTTGTCATTTTCCTAAATCTTTTTCTCCAAAAGATTGAGAATGATCAGAGAGGTCAGCCTGAGAAGAGGCAAAGCCTTTAGATTGTTCTGACCCTAGGTCTACTTGCTTAGGAGGTTGAACAGGGGTTTTGGTTCTGGAACGGGTGCTTTTTCTGGTAGAGGCGGAGGGAGCTTTAGGGTGTTTGGCCATTGAAAAGTGTTTTGGAAGAGAGGGTTTCTTAGAAGGCTTTCTACTTGGAGAAAATGATAGCGATTGAAAGGAGAATTAGGCATTAAAAGGGCATTTTCTGACGGTTGAGTACAGAAAAGGAAAGGTTGTCAGATGAGAAGATGCGATGGTTGGGTTTCCTTCTTTGAACTCTGCAACTGATGTGAAAAGAGAGGATAAAAGAGGGAAATCGGAGGCGCAGTAAATGATTACAAAAAGTAATAAAACATTAGGCACACATAAGTTAGACAATGACACATTGGTCCTAATTTTTATTGCTAATGCACACTATCCCAAGAAGTTTTCTTAACATGCAAAATCTTTCTTCTAATAGGGGCTTAGTGAAAATATCAGTTAATTGATCATTAGTTCCTATAAACGCTATTTCTATATTTCCCTTAAGAACATGATCTCTAATGAAATGATGTTTAATATCTATAGGCTTTGCTCTAGAATGATGCACATGATTTTTTGAAAGACAAATAGCACTAGAATTATCATAGAAAATTGATATAGGTTGAATGGAAAGTTCCTAGTCACCGAGTTGATGTGACATCCAAAATAACTAAGCACAACATTGCCCAATAGCTATATATTCAGCTTCAGTTGTGGATAATACGACTGATCCTTGTTTCTTACTATTCCACGATACTATAGCTTTGCCAAGTAGTTGACATGTTCCACTGCTACTTTTTCTATCTTCTTTGTCACCTGCAAGATCAACATCTGAAAATCCTTATAATTTGAAGGTGTTAGATTGAAGATACCATAATCCATAAGAAGTAGTTCCAATGAGATATCGAATGATTCTCTTGACTGCGGTCATATGAGACTCCTTTGGAGCTGACTGGAACCTGGCATATTTACACATACTAAACATGATATCTGGTCGACTAGCAGTTAAATAAAGAAGAGAACCAATCATTCCTCGATACTTAGTCTCATCAACGGACGTTCCCTGTTCATCTTTATTGATATTCGTTGAGGGACTCATAGGAGTGCTAATAGCTTTTTCATTTTCCATACCAAACTTTTGAATAAGTTGCTTGGTGTACTTGGTTTGGCATATGAAGGTCCCTTCTTCAGATTGTTGAATTTGTATTCCATGAAAGAATGTTAGTTCTCCCATCATACTCATTTCGAATTCACTTTGCATAAGATCAGAAAATTCCTTGCACATAAGAGGGTTAGTACTACCAAAAATAATATCGTCAACATAAACTTGAATAATGAGATTACCCATTCAGATGGTCTTTTTATGAACAAAGTCGTATCTATTTTACCTCTTGTGAATCCATTATCAATGAGAAAAGAGCTGAGACGTTCATACCATGCTCTTGGAGCTTGTTTTAGGCCGTATAGCGCTTTGTTTAGTTTAAACACATGATAGGGAAATTTTGAGTCCTCAAATACGGGGGGTTGCTTCACATAAACTTATTCTTCAATGAATCCGTTTAGAAACGCGCTCTTAACATCCATCTGGAATAGTATGAATCTTTTGAAGGAAGCATATGCCAGAAGAATTCTTATAGATTCCAATCGAGCTACAAGGGAAAAGTTCTTGTCGTAGTCGACTCATTCTTGCTGCGAGTACCCTTGAGTGACTAGTCTAGCTTTGTTTCTGATAACTTTTCCTTCTTCATTCAACTTGTTTCTGAAAACCCATTATGTTCCTTTAACTGGGGCATCTACTGGTTTGGGTGTCAGTTTCCATACTTGATTTTTATCAAATTGATCAAGTTCTTCCTTCATAGCTTGCACCCAACTTGAGTCTTTTAGGGCTTCTTCAATTTTCTTTGCCTCAATTTGAGATATCAAGGCTATGTTGGCCTTCTTCTTGAGAGCTCCTCTTGTTTTCATTCCTTCGTTCGGATCTCCAATAATGAATTTTTGAGGATACTCAGATTCACTCCTCCACTCATTTAGACGAGCAACAAGAGTGATTGATTCCTTTGATTCTTCAGGTTGACTATTGTTGATGACAATAGTCGACTCTTCCATTTTGACAGGTTTACTAGTTGACTCTTGAGGTTTACTTGCCTCTTGAGATTTCTGCATTTGTTCATCATCACATGCACTAAATTCTTTCTCGGTCCGAGTGTTATTCTCATAAAAAACAACATGCACAGATTCTTCTACACACAAGGTGCGTTTATTATAAACTCTAAAAGATCTACTATTTAAAGAGTAACCGAGAAAAATAGCTTCATCACTTCTTGTGTCAAATTTTCCAAGATTGTCCTTACCATTGTTGTGAATGAAACACTTGCTTCCAAAAGGATGAAAATAGCTTACATTTGGACGCTTACCTTTCCATGGCTCATATGGAGTTTTCTTCATGATAGGTTTAATGAAGCATCTATTTAGAATGTGACAAGCAGTACTTACACTTTCTGCCCAGAAGTGATTTGGCAATGAATGTTATAGTAACATGGTTCTGGCCATATCCTGTAGAGTTTTGTTTTCCCGTTCAACCGCTCTATTTTGTTGAGGATATATAGGTGTAGAGAAGTTGTGATTATATCCTTAATCATTGCAGAAGTCTTCAACTTGACTTTCAAATTCTCCTCCATGATCACTTTGCACTGTAGTGATGAGAGATCATTTTTCTCTCTCAACCTTTTTACAGAAAATCTCTAAAAATTTCAAAGCTTCATCTTTGTGAGGCTGAAAAATCACCCAAGTGAAACGTGAGTAATCATCAACAATAACAAAATCATATCTTTTACCTCCAATGCTAAAAGTTGTAGTAGGTCCAAACAGATCCATATGTAAAAAGGCTTTGAAGTAGAAACACTATCTTTCCTTTTGAAAGAATTTCTAGTTTGCTTACCAATTTGACATGCATCACACACATGATTTCTAGAAAAATTCATTTTGGGTAAGCCAAGAACTAGTTCTCGTTTGGAAAGCTTTTCTATCAAATGCATGCTTATGTGACCAAGTTTCTTATGCCAAAGCCAAGGATCATCAGAAATAGAGGTTAAGCAGATATGACCATCTATACTTTCAAAACCATCAAAAATATAAACATTTCCATGCCTTTTACCTGGGAGAACTGTTTTACCTGATTCGTCCTCGATGGCACAGCCTGTTTTCTTAAATTTTACCTCGTATCCTGAGTCACACAGTTGGCTTATACTAAGGAGATTGTAGTTGAGTCTATCTACAAGATAAATATCGCAATTATTGTTGAAAGGAACGGTTTCGGTACCAACTATCTTTCCTTTTGAATCATCACAAAATTTCACATTTCCTCCATCAATTTTTGTAATTTCTTTGAACATGTTCTTGTCACCTAACATGTGACCGGAACACGCACTATCCAAATACCATTTTCCTTTGTGACTCCTTCGGTGGTGTTCCTGCAAAACATGATGTTTATCTTTTCTTAGGTACCCAAGTCTGCTTGGGTTCTTTTTGGTTAGCTGTGCTAGGTTCAGGATTGTTCTTAGGTCTCCAAACCCATCCTGACAAGTTTTCTTAATGAAAACGGAAAAAGGAGTACTTATGTCCACTCTTATTGCAGTAGTGACATTTGGGACTTGATCCAGTTATGGAGTTCACACTTGAGTCAGAACTAGTTGACTCTGTTCCGGATGGTCCTTCTTTAGTTGACTTATAAGACGTCTGACTGGACCTGGTGGAACTGTGACCAGTGGATTTTCCCATGCGGTTAAGCTGCACAAGTAATCCATCATTCTCATCCTGAAGTATATCTTGTTCAATTTCGCATACTTCAAGTTTGAGTTTCCAGTCACTTATTTCTCTATTTAATCTTTTTATCTCATCAAACAGTTTTTGTGACTCTTTTAGAGTAAGATCAAGAATATCCTGCAATTCATTACATCTATCACAGTTATAGGGTCTTACCTCGCTTGTTTCACCTTGATCCATGAAACAATTTCATTTTCATCTTTTTCTTCAATGTCAGAGTCGTCCTCATCTGTCCAGCATCCAGAGATTTTCTTCATATCATTTTCCAGAATTGTCATAAAGTATAAGTTGGCTACTTCTTCATGTTCTAAACTGTCTTCATCACTCCAGCTTCCGAATGATTTATTCTTGTTAAATCCTCTGGAGACTTTTTTTTTAGTTTAGGACATTTAGCTTGAACATGTCCAAATCTTCCGCATTCATAGCATTTTCCATCATTTTTGTCCTGTTCACCATATAGCCTGGTACGGATGGATGGAAACCTTCCTTTCTTGGTGTTTTTGTATCTCATCATCAGTCCGTCCATATTTCTTGATACTAGAGCAATTTCTTCTTTGAGAGCTTTAGGATCATCATCTATATCGCTTTCTGCTCTATCAGTTGTAGCTTTGAAAGCTACAGTCTTCTTCTTTTCTTCTTGAGTAGTTTTATTTAGATGGGTCTTTTCAAAGGCTTTGAGTTCTCCCCGAAGTTCATCATATGACATTTTGTTCAGATCTTGAGATTCTAGAGTGACGACTTTCATTTGCCAAGTGGTAGGTAGGCTTCTCAGAATTTTCCTAACTTGATCACCACTAGAGTATGGTTTTCCAAATGCTTTTAGATCACTTATAATTTTACTGAATCTGGCGAACATTTCTTCGATGGATTCTCCTTCTTTCATCTGAAATAGTTCGTAGTCGTGCACCAGCATGTTGATGTGAGTTTCTTTCACCTTGCTCGTTCCTTCATAAGTGACTTCGAGTATATTCCACATCTCCTTGTCTATATCACTACTGGAGATCTTCTCATACTCTTCACCACTAATAGCATTGTAAATCAAATATCTTGCTTTTGCATTAACTTGCACAACCGCCATTTGTTCTTTAGTGTATGCATCAATGTCTTCAAGATCATCGGGGGGTTGAGCAGTAATAGCAATTGGTAGTGGGTAGTTTCTGTTTTTGATAACTCTTCATACCTTGACATCATAGGATTTTGCGTAAATCTCCATACCCACTTTCCAGTGAGAGAAGTGTTGACCGTTAAAGTAAGGTGGCCTCACTTGAGATGTTCCTTCCTAGAAAAGTGCTCCAACAATGATTTGATTAGCCATGATCTTTTCTCACAAGCTGTTAAGCAAAAGTGAAATGTGAGCGAGGCTCTCATGCCAATTGAAAGTACAAGAGGGGGGGTGAATTGACTATTTTTAATTTTATTCTTTATTAGTTGACTAGTTTTTTAATTAGTCGACTAGATATAGTAATGAAGTAGTAACACAGCAGAATGTAAAGACAATAATAAAAGTGCAGGAATTAAAGACACCGAAATTTTATACTGGTTTGGATTCAATGTGAATCCTAGTCCAGTACCCTTGGGTTGCAAGGGTGTTCTCTTTCAGTGAATGATGTTCTTCGAGAATACAGAGATGGTGTAGTTTACACAATGGCTAACTTTCAGTTACTCTCAATTTTGTTTTGATACAATGCCTCACTAGTGGTTTTCTCTCTTTCTTCTCTAACTCGTTACACATCATATCTTTAAGGAACTACAATGTTTGTATGTAGTAGAACAAAGAGAGAGTAATTGGTTCGATCAAAGTATATTCTTCTAATGTACACGAAAGGGTTTATATATTTGAGGAATCTTTGATTGTTGAAGAGACGATGCCAACCCAAGAGATTTGATCCTTGGAAAGAGATTTATTATTTCCAAGAATAAAGATGTTCCGCAATGGCTAGGGCTGATATGGATTCGCTGAAGGCTTCCTTTGATGGCACTGAAATCCTCCTAGGATCTTGGGCTTTCTAGTTTTAGCCGTGTGAGTGATTCTTCGTATCTTTGATTGCTTGATTCCTTCATTCTTTCCGCAATCTATTCCGTCATTCTTTCATCAGCCTTTATTTGTTTCCTTAGTCTTGGATACCATCACGATCGTATTAGATTCAGTCTGTTTCATTACTTCTTCCGCAATATCCTCAATCTTGGATTTGACAGTGATCTTGTCCTTTTAATCTCTAGAGGTACCTACATATAGCAGATATATTATTTGCATCATTGAAATCAGATTCTAACACAAACTTCATGACCTTCCCTCCAAAATAGAACAGTCACCTTGTACATGCAAATCTCAATCCCACAGGACACACTTCTATCGTGCTATCATATAAAAGGTACGAGAATCCCAACGCTGAGTTACCAACAGAACATATACCCATTTGCACATAATCAAGCCATCAGAACTGAATCTCTCTAACTCAACCAAGCTTCACATTTGGCCAACCCAAGAGTATTGCCACCAAAACACCTATAGAGCCTCACCATATCATAAGTACTCAAAGAACCCATTATATCCATTATCGTGCTGGTCCAACCTACTACCAAGTTGTCCTATTTCTCCTAGTTCCTTTCGAGTTACCCTCAAGTTGACACTTCTCCTTGCCAGAACACCATGATCCTTACCCAAAGCTCACCACAAGAGATCCTTGCATAAAACTACACTCTCCTAAGGCCCATAAGCCGATGTATTCCCTCTTAAGCACCTCAAAAGTACCACAATCGAGACACCCACTCTGAAGAGACCTTTTGTGAATCTAAGTTATTTTCTTTTACCTTTATAATACTGAAATGTAGAATCCATGATGATATAGAAATAACATGAGTCTCGACACCATCCAATGCAAATCTCAGATTCTAGCCATATACTAATCTGAAATTCTCAATTGCTACATATGAATCTTAAATCCATTAGAACCTTCTCGAGAGTCATCCACTCTGCTCAAATCTCAATTGCACCGCCCCAAACGGGCCAAACGACCTATGCTTCATTAGCTCAATAACACCCAAAGAAGTAATCTACACCTCTAAGCAACCGAGTGAATCCCTCTTCTTAGTACATTACATCTACCACGAACAACAAACCTGAGTCATTCCAAGATTACTATATATCCATAATGTGTAGTACACCATGCATCTAGAAATTTCCTTTATTAAGTCATCCTCAAAACCAACCTCTACAAGTCATAACTGATCCACAGGTATGCCTCTAACCGAAACCAATACAACACGTAACCATGTAACCAAATCATCGATAACAGACTCCCCCACTTGGCTTAAAACCATAGATCAAAACACTCGGTAACTCACAATTCCCATGCTTTATTACTGCCATAATCCTGTAATGATATTCAACTAAATCCTTCATAAGCTCATGTAACACAAACCATATAATTCCTTAAATCATCTGCTACGCTCGCATTCATCCTTGTAACAGTCAAGCCAACATCCTCAAGCGATCCAAACTCAAGTTGCTACACATATAACCCACAAAAAAGATAAAAATCTCCACAGAAACAACATAGGGATCACACAACCTCCAGACACCCCGCAGGAGATAATCCACCCCCTTAGCCTCAAACTGACATCTCTCTATACCCTTTCACAGCCACAACTACTACACAATCCCTTAATCTTCTTGAGTTTGAACTCATCAACAAGACATGAAATCTACTTTATCCCACCAATGATATAACATGAATGAATCCCTCAAAATCCTCATAACAACAGACTATATAACATATCGACATAAATCAATCATCCAATAGACCTTTTCACATCTCAAACAAACTCTTCTCAACACATTCTAACCATCTGAACACATCTCGCAATCGCATACTACTTATCATATATCCATCCAACAACTCGTCGAGCCACAACTCCACTCATAGGGACATTACCTGACATATAGGAAGCGCGTGCTCGCACAACCAAAACCACCGAGTTCAAGCTACGATCCAAATCTGGCCTCAAGTCCTCCAGACTGGCCCAACTCCAAGCACACAAGAACGCATTTCGCACCCCATCCGTGGAATCACAAGTTGTCGATGCACAACTGATATGAGAGCTCATGTACACATATGAGTGAGTGGAAGGAATTCAAAGCGATACAATTCAATCTGAATCAATATCGTACGATAAAGAAACAAAGATGAAAAGTTTATCCTAAATGCCATGTAGCCTCTTGAAGATACGTATGGACATTATCATACCGATCCTCAAGACTCTACCAGCCACTTGCTCATGACTCGTAGAACCTATGAACCTAGAGCTCTGATACCAACTTGTCACGATCCAAAATCCAACTAGTCGTGATGGCACCTAACCCAATCCGCTAGGTAAGCCTACTAACAACAATCCAATACTAATGATATTTACCGAGATAAATAAAGATAATATAAATAAACTTATATACCAAATCCCAAGGAATGGTAGTACAAATCACGAGCTTCTAAGATTTAGATTTTACAAAGTTGGTATGAAATAAATACATCATCTGTTTGCAATATACATAAACAGATTAATAATTCTAAAGCTACCATAAACAGGAGGCAGCTATGATCGGTCGCATCAGCTACTTCACGAACGCGAAGACATTCTCCCCAGTCCTCATCTTCTCATCTCAAGTCAATGCGAATGCAAGCATAAGGACACGAACGCGATGCCCAGGCCACACAAAGGTATGTGATCGTGATAACATGGTCCGAAACTCACCCGAGCCCCTCGGGGCCCCGTCCAAATATACCAACAAGTCACATAATATAACACAGACCTACTCGAGGCCTAAAATCGTGCATAACAACATCGAAATGACGAGTTGCACCTCAAATCAAACATAATGAACTTTGAATCTTTCAACTTCCAAAACTCGTGCCGAAACATATCAAATCAACCCGGAATGAACTCAAAATTTGAACACAAGTCCCAAATGACATAATGAAGTTATTCAAATTCCCGTAACAACAATTCGAAAATGATATCATCAAGTCAACTCTCGGTCAAACTTATGAACATTCCAAATCTTCAAATTTTCAACTTTCACCAATTAGCGTCGAGACCTTCTAGAAATATCCAAATGCAAATTCGGGCATACCCGAGCCCAAAATCAACATCCAAACCTAACAAAACCATCAAAACCCCAAACCGAGGTCATATACTAAAAGTTCAAACTTGGTCAACTCTTCCAACTTAAAGGTTCAAACATGAAATCATTTGTCCAAACTAATTCTGAAATACCTGCAAAAACCGATGATATACACAAGTCATATTACATCATACGGAACTACCATGCCCTCAAACCACCGAGCGAAGTGCAAATGCTCAAACCAACTGGTCAGGTCATTACATTTTCCTTTTTCTTTTTTTTTTCTTCTTCACTTTTGCAAGCAATTTGACCTTGTTCGTCATATGATAACCATTTCTCATTTCGTGCTTTCTTAGCATTCTCGTTAACTGATTAGAAGGTCTTTATTTGGAAGGTGTTTGGATATGTTTAAATAAAAAGGACTACATGAAGGCTCAAAATAGACTTAATGTAATGGTGTTGTACACTAACAACTCTTGGAATCGGCAATTTTAAATATTAAAACAAAATCTATTTCCCCAGTTTCGGATTTTGGAAATATTATTTTTTTTATTTTTTCATTTTTTCTTTTTTCTTTTATTTTGGTTGGACTGAACCTTAGAGTAAGGCTGCCTAGATTTTCTTTTTAAAGGAATCAGATCAAACGTAGTTCAAACATCTGAATTAACGATTTTTTGTTTTTCTTTTTGTTTTTCGTCATTTTTTTTTTCATCATCATTTTTTTTTCTTTTCTTCTTTGTTTTTCTCTTTTTTTATTGAACTTTCTAAGAGTTGCCCCAGTTTGCACTCTAGGGACATGGACGTGCTTATTTTTTTCTTTCTTTTTTTGGATTTTTGACTCTAAACTTGATTCCAAGAGATGGGGGTTCAAAGAAAATGACACAGGCTCATAAGGGGTAACAAAGGGTATAAAGTGTTTGGGTAGCAGAAAAAAAAAGCTTCCTAGCCTCGAGAATACCAAACATATTATCTCTTCACAATCACAACATTAATGAACATGTTTGCTTTCTTGGTTCTGTCCAGTGTAAAGTTGTATGAGCAATACTTTTCTCGTAGTGAATGACCCTTGTCAATTTGGGTGACTTTTTCTTTGGTGTAGGAGAACGCATTTCGACACTAACTGATTTATTTCAAGTTGTCTGAAATACACATTCTTTTGAAAAATACTTTCTATATCTTAGTTCTAAACAAGATCAACCCGTCCAATCATCCTTAAGCCCGATCTTCTCAATGATTCAAAGGTAGATATCCTTAACCTCAATTGGTATGGCTGTTTTGATTTCATGTAAACTTTGCTCGTGCTTATTTTAAAGTGTTTCAACTCTTTATTCTTCATCAAAATCTTCTTTTTTTTTAATCCCATTCAAAACTAGATCAATTAAAATCCGACCGAAAATTTTGCATGCATGTCATGTCACTAGAACTAGCGGCGAAAGAATTAAGCATAGAATAACACAAAAGGACAAATTGTATTTCATTGAATAAAGGATGGAAGGATTTGACAATAAGACAAACAAGTAAAATCTGGCTTACAACCCTGGATAACCCCGAAAGCAAACAAAAAGACAAAATAAGCTACCAAAACTGCTCCCTGGCTAAAAGAGGAGTGATTTTTTAGTCACTAAATGACATCTTAGCCACGGACTTGCACATCAGTATTACTAAAGCATTCAACAATTTTTATTGCTTCAGATTTGGTACTCAAATTTTGACTTTTTGATCAAATCCTTTCCAATATTGGTTATCGGATTTAAGAACTGACGGCATGGAAAATTTAATATTAACTAATTTTCCAAAGGACTTTGAAGAATTCTCATGTATCCCTATCATGAAATCATCCCGGTCTTGTCATGTCCAATTGCTCAAACCCGGTAAAATCGACCAACATTTGCCTCCCCTTTTGATTTTTCACCACCAACTTGTTTACTTATCTTTTCATGATCTTGGTTGGATTCGCCAGTACAAACCAACAAACCGACCACCTTTAACTTGGTTTTATTTCAAAATAACAAGCATGTTAGAATGAACACTCTTTTCTTTTTCTTTTTCTTTTTTTATTCTCCTTCTTCTTCTTTTGTTTTCATTCTTGTTTCAATAAAATTCGATCGAATCTAATGTGGGTGGCCTACGTATCTTGTGAAAATATCAAATCTTGCGTAGTTCGAGAAGATCGTGAAAAAAGTAAATAAACTAACTATTACTCTTATACAACTCAGACCATAAATTTCCTAACAAGGAAAATATTTTTGGATTTCTAATTTTTTTCGAAAGAAAGACGTCGAAAGAATAAGAAAATATTTTTTGGATTTTGAATTTTTTTTTTGGAGGGTGGGGGTGAATTTTTGAAAGAAAGACTTCTAAAGAATGAATTAAAGGAAATTATTTTTGGATTTTTTAAAATTCTGGATCAAATCTGAGGAGAGTTGCCTACGTACCTCACATCCTGTGAGAATAAGACCCGCATAGTTCGGTAAGATTTTCCAAAAAAGGGAACTAGATGACATCTTTTAAAACTTCGGGCTTATTTTGTAACAATATTCTAGGGGTCAAATTTTTGACAGGGTTTTTGGATACTACAAATACCGGAGTTTACAGAGATAAACTTTCTCTCTCATATCTTCTTCCTTCTGGTTTTCGCTCGATTTTCTCCCTATTTTTTTTTAAAGCCGATTAACATGCACAAACCGAATCAAATAAAATACACAGGTTGCACATAAGATGCATCGGGATGGTCTTGTAAATTCTGGGCACACTTATCCTAGACAGACTCGACCTCTGTGTTGAGTCCCCTAAGTCAAATGCACGTGATGCAAAGAAACGTACCTACTAGGGGTCCGGCATGAGGCTATATTATTCTAGGTTTAAATCCTGGTGGGAGAGTTTTAGACATGGCTTACTCTAGCGCACAGCTCGAGCCGAGGTGGGAGCAACGTACCGGAAACACGAAAGTGTCACGACCCAAAAACCATCCCGGTCGTGATGGCGCCTATCATTGAACTAGGCAAGCCACACAATTTCAAACAATTCTATTTTTTGTTAAAACCATTTAATAATAATAATATTCTCCTCATAGAAATTACTAATTAAAAGTCAAATTCAACCAAAACACTAAAATAAAATCCCAACACTTGATGTCACAAAGTCATGAGCCGACACAACTACAAATACGAAAATATGGAAAGACAACCATTGTCTGAAATAATAAAAATATGCCAAAGGGAAGATAAGGAAGGAGAAGATGAGGCTGCGATCGCTAGGAAGCTACCTCGAAATCTCCGACTGAAACTCCGCACCAAAATAATCAGCAACCGCTACCGGGGCCTGAAGTACCTGGATCTTCACACAAGGTGCAGGGGGTAATGTGAGTACACCAACTCAGTAAGTAACGAGCCCAAACTATGGGCTGAGATGTAGTGACGAACTAGACCTCAATATTTATAATAAAATCAATGTACAAAAATTTAGGCATGCTTTCAGGTAACTAACAGTTCAAAGTGATTAGATAAGTACATATCCGAACAGTTAACATATATAACTCAATGTACTTTACATGTCAATGCATCAACTATATGAAACGCACAATGAGCTCCCACTCTCACATACTTTTCCACTCAGTATTGTATATGGCTCTCATGGCCCAGGAAAGGTCCATCCTAGATTATATACACATATGACAGTAGTCACTCAGTACTGAGGAAGGCTATTCCATCCCCACAGAGAAGATCCATCTCCAGATACAAACACTCAGACAAGATCCATGTCCAGGTAAGATCCATCTCTCAGTAACATCACTACGCTCACTAGGGATGTGTTACAGACTCCGGATGAGCTCCTACAACCCAAGCGCTATCATAAGCCCGATCCTGGCGTAAATTAATATAGCATGCTACGACGTGCAGCCCGATCCCCTAACTGTCACTCAATATCAAGCTCTCGGCCTCACTCAGTCATCACTCTCTAGTCTCTCTCACACAGGCTCACAATGCATGAACTGTCCCGAATCAATTATATAATGTGTAAAAAAACAATTATGAGACTGAGACATGATATGATATGCCATAACAAGACTGAGTGTATAGTATCAATTAAACACATGAGATGACAACAATAAATGACCACTCGTGTCTCAACAGTATCAACGTGAGGCCTTAACATAATATCTAGCATGATTTCTAGCATGTTTGCATTAATCACATTGACAGAAGCACGAATGTCAACAAGAAGGAATCACTAAACTGTGCCATGGAATGAACAAGGTCACCATTCTCATGGTGCACGCCCGCCACTTGGCATGTGCGTCACCTCAATTCTAATCATATAACACATAGTTCGGGGTTTCGAACCCTCAGAACCAAGTTTGGAAGCGTTACTTACGTCAAACCGGACAAAAATCTACTCTCGATGCCCTTGTCACTCGACTCGAACTCAAATTGCCCCGAATCTATCCAAAATCAGTATCATATCATTAATACATGCTAAAGGATCCAAGCCCACACAAAAATTATCAAATTAAATAAAAAATCCCGAATTTGGCCAAACGCGACCCCCGGGCCCACGTCTTAGAATCCGACAAGAATTACAAAACTAGAATCCGTATTCACTCACAAGTCTACCCATTTCAAATTCATCAAAATCTGACATCAAATGGCCATCCAAATCCCCAAAATCCACTCTCCAATTCTCCTCCATTGTTCTCCTAATTTTCATTCCAAATTCCCAATTTTGATGATAAAAATCAAGGCACAATCATGGAATTTAACCAAAATTAAGTGAATAACACTTACCCCAATCACTCCTCTGAAAATTCTCTCTAAACTCGCCTTTTTCCGAGCTTTTTATTGAATTTTGGAATTATAGACTGAAACCCTCAATTTTGGACTTAAATATTGCTGCCTAGATTTTCTTCTGCACGAACACGACTTTCCTCTCGCGTTCGCGTAGTCCAACCCAACTGCCCTTTGCCCTTATTTTAAGTCGTCGCCTATTCAAGAACATTCGGTTGGAGATCCCATAAGGACTTTTTAAGCTTGTAGTGTAGGCTTAGGGAAGGGTCAGATAAACATTTGGGTACAAGTGACTACACCCTCCTTGAACACTACTCACGTTTGTCTTTCCTATTGCCCTTTATTTCTTTTCAAACCACATAGCCCTCATTGGCTCCTAGTTTCCAACATTGAACCGCCTTAAATACTTTTCTAGTTTTCTTCAACGCTCCACATGTATATATATACAAATATTTCTTCTTCTTTTTTTGTTTTTTTTTTTGTTTGTTTTTAAGCTTGAATAACTTCATGCAGATATTTTGAGGTATGGGTTCCTACACTCAATGTACAACCTTATCAATTTCCAACTTAACACCACACCCCCAACTTAGGCTTTTAGCCTCATTCTCAATGTTCAAAGAGGGACGGGTTCAAAAGAGGGAATTATTTTACAAAAAAGGAAAAAGGTTTGTAATGAGGTGACCAACAAAAAGGTTAAAGGCTCAAATAGGTTAACTAGGGATAACATGTATATATTGGGTATCTTGAAAGGCCAGCTGGGTTTTCCAATATCACAAAGGCTGCCTAAGGTCATTTCTCAAACCAAATGTACTTATCATTAGCAACGAAAAACCAACCGGGCAAGTTCTAGACGACAGAACTCAATACAAGAATTATTTATACAAAAGCTAACACACACGACACACGAACTGTTTGACTCAACATAGTTTTATCCCTCGAGTCAACACTTGGCACTCGAAGCTTTCATCATATTTATATGTATAATTTTGAATAAGCATAGAGTCAAAAGGCGAGCCTCAAGTTCATACAGTTGATTTCCTATACAACACAAGATACAATTCTTTGTGTCTTTATAACGGAAGGGTATAGGTTATTTACAGACACACATGCTTGAGACTAGACACTTACACCAAATCGGTCAACACGTTTCATCCTAATGCCATGGTTCTACTATTACACCCTTGAAAAAGAACCCGGTGAAGAAAAACCAAGGGAAATTCATTGCTAATTACTAACGATGTACATGCATACAACTACTTAATTATTATTTTTATATATACAAAGATGTACAAGAGTTAAAGATAAAGATGACATAAGTATATACAAGAGTTAGAGAGAAATATGCTTAAATACACTAAGATCACACAAGAGTATGTACAATAGTTCCAGGATCAAAAAAATTTATACAAGGCTACCATCCCACCCCCAACTAAAAATCATGCATTGTCCCCAATGCATAAGAAATGAAAAAAAATAGATTTAGGGGCTCCCTGGGGCGCACTAAGCGTTGTGGGAGTCTGTAGCCTGCTGAGTGAAAGTGGGGTCACCAACTGGAAGTGGTGGTGGTGGTAGAGCTGCTAAAGACTCAGCTGGAGTGATGACTGCTGCTCGTGGTGGAGGAGTCTCCAGGTGTCCGGAAACTGAAGGTGGGGCCTGAGAGCTGCTGGCCTTGCCTGCTGATGGCGGAATGTCTGAAGATGTGGCCTGAGTAGCTCTGTTAGCTAGTGAACGCTCTATTGCTAACCTCACATGAGCTTCCTCTTCTTCCTTCACAGTTGTGGTGACGAAAACCTTCTTGCCCTTCTCCTAAGGGCCCTCATCATCATCGGACCATGACTCCACATCTGTCCCTGCCTTGTCTGTCTCCCTACCCTCGGACTCTGTAGAATGTTCGGAATCATCCCCCGAAGGGATGTCAACTGGCACAGGGGGAGGTGGAGGCTGGGAGGCTCCAACAGTCTGGGATGCCGGGGCTGTCATCAGGGTAGAGAAATCAAGACTTAGTCTAGTCTCAGACATGCCCGCTCCCTGCTCTCTTTCCTTGGGCATGAAAGAGGATAGATCAAACTCCAGATGCTGAGCTTGTGGAGCTCAGTCTTAAGTGTAGCCACATCAGTGCGGAGCTTTGGCAAGTCTCCAACCTCACCTCGCTCTATCTTCTCAATTCTCACCTCAAGCCCCTTCAGGCGGCCCTCATAAGATGTGTGAGGGATGTAGGGATGTCACTGATGACTGAATGGGGGTCAGGGCCTGCATGATCAGAGTATGGAGGTCCTTTAGAATCTTGTCTACCTTAGCATTTGTATGGTGAGCTAGGAGACCGAGCCTCGAAAGAATTGGCAATGAGGCAGATGGCTGGGCAATGGCCTGAGGGGTCGGCTGTGGAGCATCAGTGGATGCCCTTGTGTCGGAGGTGAAATAGGAGTCTGGGAGTCAGAGATGTCTGTCTCAGTAGGAATCTGGATCTGAATCTCCGAAGGAACAGCAGCTACCTTTGTCACCGCATCACTAATGCGTGTGATGTCGATATCCTTCTCCTGTTCCCCCATCTTGTCAGAATGTGGCATTGTAGGAACTTCCACATCCTTACATAGGGCTGTGATAAATAATGGGAAAGGAAATGATGTGGCTTTCTGCCACACCCGGACCCCTATCTCTTTGGAAATGATTTCACCCACATCGATCGGGATCCCGGTCATAATGCAAGCAATGAGAATAGTTTTCTCAATGCTTATTTCTGTTTCATTTTGGGTTGGGATCAAGCGGGAACTGACAAAACCGAGCCAGAATCGACCTTCACGTGTAAGATCCTCCTTGTATATTTTGTGTAGATGGTCAATCCACGTTGGGGTACCCTTGGCAATCACTGATGCAACCCAAGCTCGCTCACCATCTCTGTTGGTCAATTTGGCCTCATACTCAGCTGTACTCGAGCACTCGGCTGATAAATAATAATCATTAATTTCCGCATTAACACAGAGTACCTGCTTCCCCCGAACTATGACAGTCTCACAAAACATTTTGGTGCGCTTGTGGTGAGCTGTTCTGGAGGCCCCATCAGATGCATAGAACTCCCGCACCAATGTTTCATTAAATTCCTCAAGCAAATCAGTGAAGCACTCCCATTTTCTATTTTTGATGTTTTCTAAAATGTGGGGATACTGCTCCCATAGACCATTCAGACTCAATTGCTTCTCGGCAAGAATTTTCTGTTTTGTGAGCACTTCCTTATACAGGGATCTAGAACTAGGGAGCTCAAACCGAAGCTCAAAATCATCTCTGTGTTTCCGTCTTGCCTCAGCCTGCAGATCAATAGCTGGCAAAGTCTCCTCCTCATCAGACTGGGAGGGACGTTCATCAATAGATTGTGGTTGTGCTTGTTGTGAACGTTTTGCCGGTGGTGCTTGATGGATAGAGGAAGCCCTTTTATTGGATGAAGAAATATGCTTTTGGCGAGGCATAACTGCAAAGAAACGATGTTTGAGCGATGTAGCAGAAATAAGGAGAAATTTCACTAAGAAAATAAACTATGTGATAGGTTATGCGATCGCATAACCTCTATGCAGTTCGCAAACCCATCGCAAAGTAATCATCTGATGAGGATAGTTAATAATGTGATGACTTATGCGATCGCATATCCACTATGCGGTTCTCATAGTCATCGCAGAATCAAGCACTAGAAAAGGTCATCACCTTATGTGATCGCATAACCTACCACAAAGGTGGATTTGCGATCCCAAAACTGCCGCAAACATCATATGAATTTAGGTTTCGACTGTTGAAGTATGTGACGGCTCTGCAGTACGCATATCAACTATGCGATCGCAAAGCTGCCTCATTGTGTCATCTTCCTCACCTTGCCTAGGGCTTATTATGCGACAGGAATGCGGGTCGCAAAACTACTATGCGGCCCACAGAGGCTATCGTTTTCATAGCTTCTTGTAGAACAACAATGGCAACCCCAAATTTGTGACCTAACAAGCTAGACTTTAGGTTTTTCTAGGTATTTTCCCTCATTGCAAGCAGATACACACAGGACTTACAACGCAACACAAAAACAAAAAACAAAAAGAGCAAACAACAAGGTGATGAACACACACAGCAAAGTAAGAAAGAAAAATAAATAATAAAAAAAGAAAATTTAAATTTACAGGATGTGAAGTCAGGAATGATGAACATACCAGAGTATGATGAACGATAAGTGATCAGGGGATGAAACAACAATTGCAATCTTTGGTCGTTCGTTCAATTTCAAATCAACTGATTTCCTTTCTTCTCTTGTTTGTTTTTGTTTAAGTGTAAAGTGTGCGGTGAGTGGGGGTCTTGATGATGAGATATGCGAAGAGGTTAAGACACTTACTTGGGTATAATGCAATGGGTAAGTGGGCGCATAACCTAGTATGCGACCGCATACTCATTATGTGGCGGTTTATTGCGAAGGATAGTCATGGTGCACAATGCGACGCACTATGCGATCGCATAACTAAAATGCGGTTCGCATAGTGCACCTTATCCCTACATTCCAGCCGCCCAAATTTTCCCAACTAATAGTCCAGGTTTGCGACCACAATGCGGTCCGCTTAGTTAAAATGCGATCGCATATGTGTGACAGACTGGTCATGCTTTCTTTGCTTCCCTTTCACTCGCAGTTTTACCCTGTATTGTGATCATTTGAACCACTTGCACTCTAACACACACTTTAAATTTCTCAATTAAATCTAATTAACAAAAGTTAAAATTTACAGGACAAAAATGGTGTTACCACACATGGGTTGCCTCCCATGAAGCGCTTGATTTAATGTCGCGGCACGACGAAGTTGGCCTTCTTTATGTTCACTCATTGGTCGGGCATGGACCATCTTTGAGAGTTAATTGCTCCACCACATGTTTTTCTCCATTTGTGCCCAAGTAATGCTTGATGCGCTGGCCATTTACTTTAAAAGTGCGGAGCCCATCCTCAGATGCTAATTCCACAGCGCCAAATGGGGATACATCTAACACTTTGAACGGATCAGACCACTTTGATTTGATCTTGCCCGGAAACAATTTGAGTCTTGAGTTGAAGGGAAAAACCAAGTCCCCCGACTTGAACTCCCTTTTTAGAATCGTTTTGTCATGGACAAATTTCATTCTCTCCTTGTACACAGTTGCACTTTCATATGTGTGGAAACGGAATCCCTCCATTTCATTGAGTTGAGTTAGCCTCAAGTTTGCAGCTTCAGTCTAGTCCAAGTTCAACTTATTTAGAGACCACGTGGCTTTATGCTCCAGTTCTACAGGTAGATGACAAGCCTTACCGAAGACTAACCGGTAGGGAGAAGTACCAATGGGAGTCTTGTACGCTACGCGGTATGCCCACAATGCGTCATCTAGCTTCCTTGACCAGTCGGTCCTATTTGCATTAACCCTCTTTGCTAGAATATTCTTGATCTCCCGATTAGAGACTTCTACTTGGCCACTTGATTGGGAATGATAAGGTGTGGCCACCTTATGCTTGACACCATATTTCTCTAGCAGCCCCGTGAAAGCTTTATTGCAGAAATGTGACCTACCATCACTAAGAATGGCTCTAGGAGTGCCAAACATTGTGAATATGTTTTTCTTTAAGAACACGGTCACACTCCTTGCCTCATTGTTTGGTAAGGAAATTGCTTCAACCCATTTGGACACATAGTCCACATCCACCAGAATATACTTCATACCACATGAACTCACAAAGGGGCTCATAAAGTCAATACCCCACACATCAACGATTTCAACCTCCATCACAAAGTGTATAGGCATTTCATGCCTCTTGGAGATTGATCCCTGCCTCTGGAATTGGTCACAAGACTTGACCATTTGGTTGGCATCATGATAGATCGACGACCAGTAATAACCACATTCAAGCACTTTTGCCGTTGTTGGATTACCTCCATGATGACCACCCACCGGTGAGCCATGACATGCCTTTAGAATTTGCATCATCTCTTCCTCTAGAACACACCTTCTAATGATGTTGTTCGCACAGATACGGAACAAGAAGGGCTCTTCCCAATAATATTGCCGACACTCTCTCAAGAACTTCTTTTTTTGGTATGTTTCTAAATCGTCCGGAATGAGGTCACTAACCAAGTAGTTGGCAATATCGGCATACCAAGGAGTGGATGAAGTAGATAATGCCAAGATGTGCTCATCGGTAAAGGAATCATTGATATCAAGATTATCCTTTGGTCGTTCGTCTTCTTCAAGCCTAGATAGATGATCTGCCACTTGGTTTTTGGTGCCTTTTCGGTCCTTGACTTCAAAGTCAAGTTCTAGCAATAAGAGGACCCACCGAATTAGTCTTCGTTTGGTATCTTTCTTCACCATGAGGTAGCGAATAGCGGCATGATCGGTGTAGACCACCACCTTAGATCCCAACAAATAAGCTCGAAATATTTCAAAGGCATACACAATGGCAAGAAGCTCTTGCTCCGTCAATGTATAGTTCATTTGTGCACCATTGAGTGTCTTGCTTGCATAATAAATCGGATGGAGAACTTTGTTATGACGTTGACCCAAGACTGCTCTAATTGCTACACCACTGGCGTCACACATGAGCTCGAATGGGAGAGACCAATCTGGTGTGACAATAATAGGTGCCGATGGTGAGCTTCTCTTTCAGCTCCTCAAATGCCTTGAGGCACTTATAATCAAACACAAACTTGGCATCTTTTTCAAGGAGCTTGCACATAGGATTTGCAATTTTGGAGAAGTCCTTGATAAAGCGCTGATAGAATCTGGCGTGCCCTAGAAAGCTTCGAATACCCTTTACTGATGTTGGTGGAGGAAGTTTGGAGATGATTTCAATCTTTTCCCGCTCAACTTTAATGCCATGTTTTGATATTTTGTGCCCCAAGACAATGCCTTCATCTACCATAAAGTGGCATTTCTCCCAATTAAGCACGAGGTTGGTCTCCTCACATCTCTTGAGCACTTGTCTAAGGTTGTCAAGACAATTCTCAAAAGAGTCACCGACCACCGAAAAGTCATCCCTGAAAACCTCTAGGAAGTCTTCCACCGTGTCGGAGAATATTGACATATGCATCGTTGAAAAGTAGCCAGAGCGTTGCACAGACCAAATGGCATCCGGCTAAAGGAAAAGGTTCCATACGGGCAAGTGAATGTGGTCTTCTCTTGGTCCTCCAAAGCTATATTGATTTGATTGTAACCGGAATACCCATCGAGGAAGCAATAGAATGATCTTCCCGCTAGCCGATCAAGCATTTGATCAATAAAGGGAATAGGGAAATGATCCTTGCACGTGGCATTGTTGAGCTTCCGATAGTCCATGCATACTCTCCATCCGGTGATCGTCTGTGTTGGGATAGGCTCATTTTTTTCATTGTGAATTGCCGTCATGCCTCCCTTATTTGGTACACATTGTACTAGACTCACCCATGGACTATCCGCAATGGGGTAGACCACCCCGGCATCCAACCATTTGATTATCTCTTTCTTGGACACTTCTTGCATTGAAGGATTTAATCTCCTTTGGTGTTCCACACTCTTGCTCCCTTCTTCCAATTGAATTTTGTGCTCACATATCCTGGCAGGGATTCCTCGGATGTCCTCTATTTTCCATCCAAGTTCTTGTTGGTGTTCCTGCAATACATTCAACAATTCATCAACCTGCACATCATTCAACAAAGAAGAATCGATTACCGGTAAAGTATCATTAGAGCCGAGAAATTTGTACCTCAAGTGTGATGGAAGTGGTTTGAGCTCAAGTTGTGGTGGCTCAATGATTGAAGGTTTTGCGGGAGGAGTAGCTCGATTCTCTAAGTCAAGAGAAAGCTTCTTTGGTGCATATGTGTAGGACTCACGTCCTTCCAATGCGTTCACTACTTCAACATAACCCTCAATGTCTTCACCATCAAAGTTCACCAAGATTGCCGCCAGAGCCTCGCCGAGGCATACTTCTTCCATCTTCATCTCAATAGCATCTTCAACCTCATCAACTACATCGATGACCGAGATTCCTTCGTATGCACTTGGTAATTTCAAACCCTTGCTAGCTTGGAAGGTGACTTCCTCATCAGTCACTCAGAACTTGATTTCATTTCGTTCCGAGTCCATTAAAGCTCTTCCCTTCGCAAGGAATGGACTTCCTAAAATTATAGGAATCTCTTTGTCTACCGCACAATCTAAGATAACAAAATTGGCTAGGAGAAGGAACTTTCCCACCTTTACCAAGACATCATCCACAATACCTACGGGCCTTTTGATTGATCGGTCGGCCATTTGAAATCTCATGCTTGTAGTCCTAGGCAAACCCAATCCTGCTTGCTTATAAATAGCAAGAGGCATCAAATTTATGCTATCCCCGTTATCACAAAGTGCTCTAGCAAAGTCTCTCAACCCAACAGTACATGGAATGGTGAATTCTCCCGGATCTTCCTTCTTCACAATGGTGATTGTAGCAATTATCGAACTTACCCGATAAGTCATGTTCACCACTTCATTCTTTTCTTTTCTCTTCTTGGTCATCAAATCTTTCAAGTACTTGGCAAACCCCGGCATCTCTTGGAAAGCCTCCAAGAATGGGATGTTCACCTACAATTGCTTCAAGATGTCATAGAACTTTTCAAACTTGCCATCATCTACCCTTCTTGCAAGTCTTTGAGGGAATGGAGGTGTAGGTCGAGGAATTGGTAGAGGAGCTTTTGGGGTCTCCTTCACTTTTTCCTTAACCTCTTCCTTCTTTTCTTCATGGATTTTTACCTCATGGGAGGGCTTCTCAATTTCAACAACACCCAGCAACTCAACTTGTGCTTCCACTTCTTGATCAAGATTTTCTACATCAACCACTTGCTCACTTTCATCTTGGAACACCTTAGCGCTTCTAGTTGTGATGGCCATGCAATGAGAAAATGGTCCACTTGCACCACCTTTTGGGTTGACCACCGTGTCACTTGGAAGAGAGACTTTTAGCTTGGGATTTTGTTCTCTTGATAGATATCTCATTTGCATCTCAATCTTTTGAATGGAGGCGGTGTGTGATCCCACTACCTCGGACATGTTTTTCATTGTTGCATCACTCCGCTCTTGATTTTGCAAGATCCTCTCAAGGATCCCCTCCATTTTGGACTCATTCGAAGGCCCCTCCTTGTATTGTGAGGAGTTGGAATATTGCCCTCTTGGTGGAATATAAGGGTTGGAACTTCGGTTGGCATAATTGTTGTTGTTGTTCCAATTTCCTTGACTCGCGCCGCCTTGATCATTTCGCCAATTTTGTTGGCCTTGCCTTTGCTGGTTTGGCCTCCATTGGTTTTGTTGGCGGAAGACACCTTGAGAATTGTGAACATAATTGGCTTCTTCAAACTCTTGACTCCCCATTGATTGCACATCTTCCACAACATTTACCTTTTTTGTTTGACTCTCCATGAACATTTTTGTCAACATATCGATGTTAGTGGAAAGACCGGCAATCAATTGGTCTCTCTCGTGATTGTCTTTGATCATTTTGGTAAGAAAGAGAGTACCATAGGAAATTCCATACTAGTATCTTCTGAATGCCATGCTTGATTATGCTTTTCCATCTTGTCTAGAATTTGAGTAATCCTAGGGAAGGACTTGTCCATGAAGGACCCATCTGCGGAATTTTTAGCAATGGACTGGGATAGTTGGTCCAAAACCATATAGAATTTCTCCATTAAAATATGGTCTGGGAACCCATGATTTGGTGACCTAACTAGGTATAGCTTGAACCGGTCCCATGCCTCGTGTAAGTGCTCCCAAGGCAGTTGCTTGAAGAAAAATATTTTATCTCTGAGCTCTGACTTTTTGTTTTGTGGGAACCATTTTGCTAAGAAGGCACGGAAAAGCTCGAGCCATGATGTGATAGAGTTAGGAGGTAAGTTTTGAAGCCATTTTTTCGCTTCTCCCGCCAACGAGTATTTGAATACCATCAACCTCAATGCATCATCCGTCATGTTGTTTTGTTTGTGCATGGCGCATACACCCAAGAAGTTCCTTAGGTGTTGCGTTGGATCATCATCCATTGAGTTATGGAGCAATACTTCCGCCTTTAGCATTAGAATCAATCCATGATCTACATTGAATGTAGAGGCACCAACCACCGGAGGGAGGATAGCATTGGATTCGTCAATATATTCTTCGATGTCGGCAAAAGGGTTTTCCTCTTCATCATAATGAACATCGGCAATTTTCACCTAGTACACCAAACAAAACGAGCAACGTGTGATGGAATAGATAAAGATATAAAGTAAAGTACACACTATCTAGTAATTTCAAAACCGTATTCCCCGGCAACGGCGCCAAAATTTGATACTCTCAAATTACACCTTAAATTAGTGTAAAGCGATCGATGTCAAATATAGTGACCCAACAAGGTTGGGTTCGAATCCCACAGGGAATAGGCGTGAAAAGTTTACTTGGGTAGTGTGAATCTTAACTCAAATCGTATTTCTATTCCCTTAGCGTAACCAAAATATTGTAATTGATTGTGTGATAATTTAGTGAAATAGTAACAAGTATGATTAACTGGAGTTGTAATTAATTTGATTAACTAAACCAAGGTTGTGTCCCCTTCAATGAAGTGTAATGCCAATCGGTGTTAATATGATATATTTCTAATTGAAGGTCGTTTAGATATGCAAATGATTTCTAGATGACTACCCAATACTTTCCAATAGTTGGGTAGTATTTCCTCTTTATGATTTTTCCAAATATAAAAGAGTTTCAATGAAGAGTTATCAATTTATGCCAAATAAAACCTACTTATTCCTAAGCGATTCTATTAAACAAGGTTTAACACCTTGAGTCATTGATATTTACTCCTACCAATCCTAACCCACTTTTCCAAGTAAAGAAAGAATTTAATGGCACTTGTTAATGTTTGCAACCACCAACAATAAATGAAGAATGAGAAGTAAATATATATCAACCAACCATTATATATATTCAATGTTAAACACCCATTAACATAACGCCCATTTAGGGTCCACAACCTTAGTATTTAAAGCTAGCTACTCATACTTAAATACAAAAAGTTGAGAATAATAAATGTCATCAAAACTTACAAAATGCAAGAATCTTCACTTCTAAAGCTTCCAAAAGAGAGGAATATTCAAAGTGCGTATTGTAGCTCAAAACCCAGACAAGAATGACTCACAAAATCCCAATAAATCTATTTATAGTGGGCTAAAACTCGGGGTAAAAAACGGACAAAAATGCCCTTCCAGGTCAACTATGCGACCGCATTCCTGTCGCATAACAAAAATGCGATTTGCATTCTTCATGAAGCCATCGCAGACTTGAACCCTAGTTCCCAGGTGCTCGTCTCATTCACGTTCTGTGGTCCGCATTGGTTATATGTGACCACATAATAGCATCACATTTTTGAACTCAGCTTTTGGCATCGGAAGGTTGCGGTCCATTATGCGGCTCGCAAACCTGTTATGTGATCGCATAATGGACCGCATTTTTACACTTGAAAATTGCCAAACAAACTGTTGGACTATGTGATCCACCTGGGCATTATGCGGTCCGCATAGTTGATATGCGGTCTGCATTATTGATTACGCGATCATATTTTGTCCCTCTCTTGTCCATTTTCAGATTTTTGATTTCGTTTACATGTTCTTGAGTCAAACCTTATACACTACAAAACATTAAAATTACATAAGTATAAAAGACAACTGCTTTCCAAACAAGCCAAAATCCAAGCAATTTGGTATTAAATGTGCCAGAATTCTCCGGCACATCAGAGCCCCTCCAGAGTTTGTAACACACCCCCAGTGAGTGCAGATGATATTTGAGGGATGGATCTTCCTTGGACATGGATCTTGTCTGAAGTGTTCATATTTGGTGATGGATCTTCTCCATGAGGCTGGATTGGCCCGTTTCCTTGGTACTGAGCGACTGATGTTAGTGATGTGTATATGTATTCTGGGATGGATCTTCCCTGGGTTGTTGAGCAGTATACAGTAGAGTGATTGTGAGGTTGATATTCTTAACTGGAGATGGGTCTTCTCCATAAGGCTGGATTGGCCTTCCTCAGTACTGAGAGATTTATGTCAGATATATATATATATATATATATATATATATATATATATATATATATATTGGGACGGATCTTCCGCTGGTCGTGTGAGACATATATAGTACTGAGTGGACAAGCATTTGAGAGTGGTAGCACATTGTACAGTTCTTACAGTCGATACATTGGCACGTAAGGGAAGTCGAGTTATATATGTTAAACTGTTCCAAGCTGCATTTATCTTATTCCTTGAACTGTCTATTTAACTGTAAGCATGCATACATTATTATTTTTAATGATCCTGTTATAATGATGGAGGTGAAGTTTGCCACTACCTCTCAGCCCATAGTTTGGGCTTGTTACTTACTGAGTTGGTGTACTCACGTTGCCCCCTGCACCTTATGTGCAGATTCAGGTGTCCCATGTCATGGTATTGTCGGTGGATCATTTGCTGCGGATCATCTCTTGGAGAGTGAGAGGTAGCTGCCTGGCGATCGCAGTCCCGTTTTTCTCATTCCCTATCTTCCTTTAGCAGTTAGACTATTTCTAGACAATGTGGTCATGATGAATTTTGAAACAAGTGTAGTATGGCTCATGACTTAGTGACACCCGTTGTTGGGAATTATCTATTTCGTATTTTGGCTTGTATTTATCTTTTGTTCAAAGTTTCAGTAAGAAAGATTTGTTTCTATTATTTTTAAATGAGAAAATAAATTGGTTAAGAGTGTGTAGGCTTGCCTAGTTCCATGATAGGCGCCATCACGACCGGTCGGTTTTGGAGTCGTGACAAGTTGGTATCAGAGCCTAGGTTACATTGGTCTCACGAGTCATGAGCAGGTTTAGTAGAGTCTTGCGGATCGGTACGGAGACGTCTGTACTTATCTTCGAAAGTTGCAGAACCCTTAGGAAAAATCTCACATTCTTGAATTCTTTTCGTGCGAATTCATTTATTCAGCCAAAAGCGCAACTCCTTGAATTCCTTTCATGTATTTGAATGTGCACGTGAGCGCTCGATATCAATCGTGCGCGACGACTTGTGATTTCCATGGGTGAGGTGCGAGATGTGATTTTAGCATGTTGATATTGGGCCAGTCTGAAGGACATGAGGCCGGATTTTTTATGTGGCTTGAGTGCTGATATTTCAATTGTGTGAGCATGTGCATTTGGGACTTATATGTCCGTTTGTGTCCTTATTGGTGGGATTTTGTGACTAGATGACTATGTGGTGAGTGTGATTTGATGGTGAGATGTGTTCAGATTGTTTGATTATGACAAAAAGAATTGGCTGGAGATGTAGCAAGAACTCTTGAGTGTTTGACTTCTGTCTTGAGTTGGCATATGGCCTCGAGTTGTGAGTGTATTGAAGGACCTCTCATTTAGTTTAGTTGTGGAGTGATGTGGATCTTTATGTTGTGTTATGAGTTCCTGGTGAGGTCTTTTGGGCTGACTAATGCCCCAGTAACGTTCTTGTATTTGATTAATAGTGTATTCCAACCGTATTTGGACTCCTACATTATTATACTCATTGATGGAATCATGGCGTACTCACGTAGCCAAGAGGAGCATACTCAACATTTGAGGAGGGTATTATAGAGATTGAGGGAGGAGAAGATTTATGCAAAGTTCTCTGAGTGTGAATTTTAGCTCAGTTCAGTAGCATTGTTGGGGCACGTGGTGTCCACTGAGGGTATCCAGGTGGTCAGACGAGTGTGGAGGGGGCTTTCAGAAGCTCAAGATTTCTTTAACCACAGCTCCAGTGTTAGTTCCGCCATCAGCTTCCGGTTCTTATATCGCGTGTTGTGGTGCCTCGAGGGTAGGCATTGGTTGTGTTTAAATGCAGGACGGTAAAGTGATTGCGTAATAGCTATGATTTTAGGAAAGGTATAGAGAGTTATCAGTTTGAGGCTAAGCAGGCAGGGTTATCTTCCGCGGGACGTCCTAAGGTTGTGTGATCCTTATGTGGTTTTGTAACAAGTCCTTTTTTATCAGTAAATGATATATGTTGCAATCTAAGTTTAGATCGCTTGTGGAAGTTGGCATGGCTATTTCAATGGTGAATGCAAGATTCGCAGATTATTTGAGATTTTAAATGGTTTGTAATATATGAGCTTATGAAGGAAGTAATCGCATCTCACTGTGGTATTGCGGCGGTGATAGTGTATGGGCATTATGAGTTATTGTTTGTCGTTATCTATGACTTTGAGAGAAGTGGGGGGATTCTTCTAGTGATAAGTTAGTTGCACGATTATGTGGTGTGGTGGTTTCAGTTCGAGGTATAGTGGTGAATTTGTTATAACCTGCAGAGGTGGAGTTTGAGAATGACTCGAGTAATGTAAATTTTTGGATCTAGGTTGTAATATACTCTATTGGTAATTGGGTTTTATTGGATGTTTGAATTGTATTTGTAAAGGGTGTAGTGCGTGCGGAGTAGGAATTTTTCTGGTTGCTTAGGGGTGTGGGTTACTCTCTTGGGTGATGGTGTGTTAATGGGGTATAGGCCGTTCGACCTATTTGATCAGTTTAATTGAGAATTGCATAGAGTGGGTGACTCTCGAGAGTGGTTCTGATGGATTCGGGGTTTATATGTAATTGGGAATCTTCAAGATGTGTATTTGGCTGGAAACTGAGATTTTCATTGGAAGACGTCAAGAATTGTGATATTTCTATATCATTGTTGATTCTACATTCTAGTATCATGAAAAGGGCAGAATAGCTTAAATTCATCAAAAGTCCCTTTTGAGTCAGTATTTGAGATGTGGTACTTTGGGGTACTTAAGAGATATTCAACGGTTTATGAGCCTTAGGGTGATGTGGTTCTGTGCTAGGGTCTCGCGTGGTGATTTTTGGTTGAGGATTTTGGTAATATGGCAAGGAGAAGAATCAATTAGAAGGTAACTCGGAAGGAACTCGGAGAGATAGGACAGCTTGGTAGTAGATTTGATCGGCATGGTAATGAGTAATATTGATTCTTTGGGTGCTTATTATGTGGTAAGGTTCTATGTGTGATTCAATGCAATGCTCTTGGGTTTTGACGGCCTGCGTAGCTTAGTTGAGTTAGAGGGATTCAATCCTGACAGGTTAGTGCAGTACAATGGGTTTTAGAGGTTTCTTGATGGTCTCTACCATAGTTGAGATGTAGATTTCCTATTGGTGCGTGGGGCATGTGGCGTATTGTAATTTTCTCCAAAATAACAAATGAAAAGTCCTAATTGATTGAGTATGTAGTTGCTTGCGACCCATAGTGGATATGAAGTTGTCGTATCGTTCATATGGTGACATAATGGGTACGAAGTGTGATGTAGTATACTGTAGGTGCAAGGTCACGATGCGATTTGAAAGGAAGGTTCTGAATTCCTAGGTAGCATGGACGATCTCAGATGATCAGATAGATGATGTTACTTTTAGATATGGCTCAATGAAGGTATAAGTTTCAGAAGAGGCACTTTGTGTTTTGATTTATTGATACTTCATTGGTGTGGCGGTACTCTCCTTGTTGGTCGGTTGTCGGGTATTTAAATTTTGCCTTGTAACACATACGAATTGTAGGGGTATCCCTCGTGGTATGATCGTGTATTGGGAAAGCATTAGACATTCAGACGACAGAGTTGAGATCGAATATGATGCTTTGTGTGCTCCAAGATTTTGGAGTCTGTGAACTCTAATGAGTAGATGATTTCAAAGTTGAGGGTTGTATAGACGTAGCCAAGGTTAGTCAGAGGTTAGTGTGTGTTGTGATTCAGTCATTATGGACCTTCGTAGGGTCCTTTATCTATTGTGTATGACCAGATTGATTTGGGGTTCCTTAGTAGGCAAATTGGGATAGGTGCTCTTCACCGAGTCGGATTGATTGGCTCCGTAGTACTATTGTGATGGGCATGCCAATTAGTGGTTTTTGGGCTTATCTGTATTCTGGGATGATTTATGAGTTACTCTTCCCTTCTACGAAGAGCTGCGATTCGTTGGTTTTAGGCACATATAGTGTGGTTCTATTGTGGTCTTATAGCGGGATTTGAGTAAGGTAAACAATTGGGTATTGCGGGATTGAGACATATTGGTTAGGTTCTTTCGGATTTGTGTGGCATGGTATCGTCCGATTCTCCGTGATTATGGTAATGCACTTTGAGTACTTGATGTCGGGTTTCGCATGGTTGTGGATTTTGAGCAAGGCATAGCTAGTTATATAATATGGACCAACGTTTGGATGGGGTCGCACATTGCGGTGAAGTTATGTTAAGATTTGATCCTTGTGTGTAGGATTCGTGCGTTTTGGTTTTGCGATGTGTGAGGAGTTCTTAGCGTTGCGTTGTGGTGTTACCCGTTGATCTTGCGGGTCGGTTCTCTAGTTTGATGTCATTTTTTCATGTTTGAGTATATCAGGAATGTTGCTTATTAGTGCACGGGTTGCACGGGTTGTGCCTTTAAGTCGTATTGATACTTCATGTCGCCAGAGTTGTTGTGGTAGATGAGATGAGGTCGTCAGACCTAGAATGGGTACTTATGGATCTAGTTGCGGTATATTTGGGAGGATATTAATGTTGATCAGCTTAGAGATTTTGCTATATTTTCTGTAAAAGAGAGGTAGTTCCATCACTTGTTGATCTGACGAATGATTTTGGGTTTCTGTGTGTCTCTTTCATCATTGGCAGTATCTGTTTGATAGTAGATTTATTACCGGCATTTGGTTTCTTGAGCAACTGATGTGATTAGAAATTATCTCTATGAGTGTTTGAGTTATGTGATATGTCATGTGATTTCAACTTGGGGTATGACTATGGCTTGATTCAGCTTGTTCGAACTTATACAGTGTGTGGATGTGTGATTCTGATCTTATAGAAAAGTTCGGATGTGGAAATTGGATTGTAAGACTTATGGGCTAGGTTGGATGAGAAGTTTCAGATGTGTTGTGTTATCAGATCTATGCGGGACGGTGACGTGGGATCACCCCCGGGTATGTGCGTGATTAGGTTATTCGCTGATTTGATGGCTTTTGGAACAACTCTTGGCACGTTCGAGGATGAACGTGTGTTTAAGTGAGGGAGGATGTAACAACCCGGCCGGTCGTTCCGAGGGTTTTAGCCCCGTTTCCCCATTTCTGCTTCATTATGTGTGGTCCATCTCTAATATGTTGTGTCGGGTCGGTTGGCTTGGGATCGGAGTGATTTTGGAGAGGAATGAGGCACTTAGTCTCTGAAGTTGGTTAGTTAGTTGGAAAAGGTTATGGGTAGATGATCTCGGAATTTAGTTTTTATGGTTCGGATAGTTTTGTTAGATGATTTTAGACTTAAGAGTAGGTTCAGAATGTTATTTGGAGGTCCGTAGTAGAACTAGGCTTGAATTGGCGAAATTAGATATTTGGCGATTTACGGTCAGCAGTGGAAAATTAGATACTGGGGTCAATATGGAATTTTGGAAGTTGGAATAGGTTTGTAGTGTCATTTGTGGCGTGTGTGCACAATATCAGGTCATTCAGATGTGGTTTGGTTGGTTTCGGCATCGTTGGAGAATTTCGAAAGTTAAGAAATACTTAGAGTTGAATTCGGTGTTAATTTGGTATTGATGTTGTTTTGAGCGATTCGAAGGTTCGACCAAGTTTGAATGATGTAATGGGATGTGTTGGCATTATTGGTGGAGGTCTCGAGGGGCTCGGGCGTGTTTCGGATTGATTTCGGGCTATATTTACCTATATTTTCAGTGCTGGTGTGATTCTGTTATCTGGTGTCTCTTTTCTTCATCGCGATCGCGGAAAGAAGAACATGGTCGCGTAAGGGAAGGTCTGAGGCTGCTTGTTTCTTCTTCGTGTTCGCGAACATGGGTCTGCGTTCGCACAGGGTGTGGCAGATGGAGCATCGTGTTCGCGTTGGTGAGCATGCGTTCGCGTAGTGTTGGGTCTGAGCTGAGGCAGGATGGTTATCTCTTCGCGTTCGCGAGGTCAGTTCCACGAACGCGTAGTTGAGTCAGCGGTGCTTAACACGATCGTGAATAGTGCTGTGTGATCGCGTAGGGTTATTCCGCGGTCGCGATGAATGTGTATCTGGGTAGATTTAAAAGATTCAAATGAGGGTTTCGAGTTCATAACATAAAATGGAAGTGGGAATTCACTAGAAGGCGGTTTTTGAAGGGATTTTCACATAAGTGATTGGGGTAAGTGTTCTTCACTTAATTTTGGCTAAATTCCATGATTGTATCTTGATTTTTATCATTTAAATTGGAAATTTGGGGTGAAATTTGCGGGGGGAATGGAAGAGAATTGGAGAGATGATTTTTGGGATTTGAATGGGCATTTGATGTGGGATTTCGATGAATTTGGTATGGGTAGATTCATGAGTGAATGGGCTTCCTAGTTTTGTGGTTTTTATCGGATTCCGAGAAGTGAGCCCGGGGGTTAGGTTTGACCAACTTCAGGATTTTTTATTTAATTTGATAATATTTGTGTGGGTTTTATTCCTTTAGCATATATTAATTATATGATACCGATTTGGATATATTCGAGGCGATTTGAGGCTGAGTCGAGCGGCAAGGGCATCGCGTAATAGATTTTCGTCTGGTTTGAGGTAAGTAATGCTTCCAAACTTGGTTTTGAGGGTTCGAAACTCGCAACTACGTGTTATGTGATTAGAATATAGGTGACGCAGATGCCAAGTTGCGGGCGTGCGGGCGTGCACCGTGAGAAATGTGACCTGGTTCATTCCACGGCACCGTTTGGTGATTCTTCTTGTTGATATCCATTCTCCTATCAATGTGATTAATGTAAATATGTTAGAGACCATGCTATATATTAAGTTAAGGCATCACGCCGATACTATTGATACATGAGTGGTCTTTTATTGTGTCATCTCATGCATTTCATTGGTATTATATACTCAGTCTTGTTCGTGCATATCATATCATGTCTCAGTCTCGATTACTGTTATTTGGCACATTATATCATTGATTCGGGAAAGTTCATGCATTGTGAGCCCGTGTGAGAGAGACTGGAGCATGATGACTGAGTGAGGCCGAGGGCCTGATTATGAGTGACAGTTAGTGGATCGGGCTGCACGCTGCAGCATGTTATACTGATTTATGCCTCGATCGGGCTTATGATAGCGCTTGGGTTGTAGGAGCCCCTCCAGAGTCTGTAACACACCCCCAGTGAGCGCAGATGATGTTTGAGGGATGGATCTTCCTTGGACATGGATCTTGTCCGAAGTGTTCATATCTGGTGATGGATCTTCTCCATGAGGCTGGATTGGCCTGTGTCCTCGGTACTGAGTGACTGATGTTAGTGATGTGTATATGTATTATGGGATATCTTCCTTGGGTTGTTGAGCCGTATACAGTACCGAGTGATTGTGAGGTTGATATTATTAACTGGAGATGGGTCTTGCCCATAGGGATGGATTGGCCTTCCTCAGTATTGAGAGACTGATGTCAATATATATATATATATATATATATATATATATATATATATATATATATATATATATATATTCCGACATGGATCTTCCCTTGGCCGTGTGAGCCATATATAGTACTGAGTGGACGAGCATTTGAGAGTGGTGGCACATTGTACATTTCTTACAGTCGATGCATTGGCACGTAGGGGAAGTCGAGTTATATATGTCAAACTGTTCCAAGTTGCATTTATCTTATTCCTTGAACTGTCTATTTAACTGTAAGCATGCCTACATTTTTGTTTTTAATGATCCTGTTATAATGATGGAGGTAAAGTTTGTCACTACCTCTCAACCCATTGTTTGAGCTTGTTACTTACTAAGTTGGTGTACTCACGTTACCATCTGCACCTTGTGTGCAGGTTCAGGTATCCCAGGCCACGGTAGTGCCGGAGGATCATTTGCTGCGGATCATCTCTTGGAGAGTGCGAGGTAGCTGCCTGGCGATCGCAGTCCCGTATTTCTCCTTCCCTGTCTTCCTTTTTTAGTTAGACTATTTCTAGACAATGTGGTCTTGATGAACGTTGAAACAAGTGTAGTATGGCTCATGACTTAGTGACACCCATTTTTAGAAATTATCTTTTCCGTATTTTGGCTTGTATTTGTCTTTTGTTTCAAAGTTTCAGTAAGAAAGATGTGTTTCTATTATTTTTAAATGTGAAAATAAATTGGTTAAGAGTGTGTAGGCTTTCCTAGTTCCATGATAGGCGTCATCACGACCGGTCCGTTTTGGGGTCGTGACAAGATCTCTATATGTACTCTGTATTTTTTTAAGTCTTTCTTTTGTGCAAAATGAATCTTTTTATAGAACTCCCTAAGATGGGCTCTTTGAGGGGAAAGAAAGAATTGTCTAGAAAGTGTGTGGTCTCTATGTGCTAAAAAAATGTGAGTGAAATCTTCTATAATGGAAATTTGTCACGACCCAAATTCCCAACCTTAGGGATCGTGATGGCGCTTAATACCACACTTGCTAGGCAAGACAATGTTAGAATTCGATTACTACTTTGCATTATTTATCCATTTAGACATAATAAAATAATCTAAAGTAAAATGAGTCTATTGGCTTTAATGAATGAATCCAGATATAATAAAGAAAAATAAACAATTAATTAATTAAATCGAGCCACGAAACTAATCATATAAATAAATCTAGTACTACCCCAGAGTCTGGTGTCACAATTTATGAACTACTAAAGAATACTACAAATACTGGGCTGAAAGAAATAGTATAACTATTCTGAATATACTAAAACAGTTTTATAAGAATAGAAGAAAACTCTCGGGATCTGCGAACGCCGGCAGATATACCTCATGTCTCCCCACGGAATAGATGGTTGCTCTAGAAATCTCTACTGCTAACTAGTACCTGGATTTGCACAAAAGAGTGCAGAGTGTAGTATTAGTACAACCGACCCCATGTACTGAGTAAGAGCCGAGCCTAACCTCGACGAAGTAGTGACGAGGCTATGGCGGAGCTTTAGCAATAAACCTGTGACAATAATATATAAAGCAAGAAGGAAATCTAAACAAATAATTAAGTACTGCAACAATAATAAAATAACGCAGCCGCCTTTTCCAGGCCTCAGCTATAACCAATTCCCAAATAATTTCCGAGTTTTCAAACTTTAGCTTTAAATAAAAATAGTGCCAAAAATATGAAGAATAGTAAAATAAACATTTAAGCCTTTCAAATCTTTATTTTTCTTTGAAAACCAGTAAAAATATAAATGTCCTCCCTTATCTCTCCTTGTTGCGGCGTGCAACCCGCTCCCACATGTCCACCCTTATTGCTCCTCCCTAAATATATCACCCTTATTACTCCTGTTGCAGCGTGCAACCCGATCTCACTTGTCCACCCTTATCACTCCTTGTTGCGGCGTGCAACCTGCTCCCACCAGACATATCATATCAATTTATTCATAAATTTCACAATTCAGGCCAAGCCTTTCAAAATATTTTTGTCTCAACAACTATAAATAAGAAACTGTATTTTTCTTATAAACTTCATTAATATCCTCTCAACCATGAAACCAACAAGAACATAAATATATATATATATATATATATATATATATATATATGATTCGTAAAAACAATATCAAACCGCTCAATCGTTTTGTACCACAAGAATACCAGCTAAAATAATCAAAATTCTTTCCAAAATAACCACAACAATATTTAACAACAAAATGATAAGGCCAAGTAGTAATGGAAACAATAATGAACATAGAACAATTAAGACAAGAATCAATTAAGTTGGGAACGAGAAAGGGATTATGCTTAACATACAATTTGGTGGTGCATAGATACACGTCACCTCACCTATACACCACACACATGCATTTCACATAGCAAACAAGTGGGGATTCCTATTCCTCAAGTCAAAGTTAGACCAAACACTTACCTCAATTTCGTAGGCCACTCACTGCTCAATTACTGCTTTTCCTCTAGAATCTTGTTCTAACTTGCTCGAATCTAATCACAATTAACTTAATATCATTAATGAATGCTAAAGAAACTAACTTTATTGAAAATTACAATTTTTCCTAAGTTTTCTCAAAAAAAGTGAAAACCCGACCGCAGGCATGCTTGGTCTAAACTCGGGGTTCGCACAAAATGACGTTTACCCATTCACCGACAAACTCAAATATACAACTAGTTTCGAAATCCGACCTCAATTTGATATAAAAATTCAATTTTTACATAATTCCCTAATTCTACCCGAACACTCAATTTTTACCATGAAAATTATTAGTTTTTGATTTAAAAGTGATGAAACATAGTAAGGAATTGAAAGAACAATGTTTAGAATTAATTACCTATGACTTGGGGCTGATAATTGGTGAAGAAAATCGTTCCTACGGCTGTGGGGTTCGAAAATATGGTGAAGAAGAAGGTCTGCTCGATTTTAAATTGTTTTTATATCACTGGATAGGTATTCTATGCGTTCGCAAGCCTTTGGCCGCGTTCGCATAGGCTTAGCATCCCAGGCCTACGTGTTCGCGAGCCTAGGGATGCATTTGCACTGCATAAGGGATACCCCTCCCCCAGCCCCCTTCCTACTATATGCGATCGCCTAAACTTGGACGCGTTCGCGTAGAGCAAATTTCCTAAAGCTCCGCGTTCGCGTCCTACCCTGTGCGTTCGTGTAGGGTAAATCAAGCTCCCCCTCCCCAGGTCCCAACTACTTTATGCGTTCGCATCTGGGGAGTGTGTTCGCATAGAACAAAATGACCCCCCAGCACTTATACCCTATGCGTTCGCATTCAAAGTGGTGCGAACGCGATGAACAAAATCTGACACACCAGATACAACAAACACAACCGAAACTTTAAGTGAAAAAACTCTTCGTGGCCTATCCGAAACTCACCCGAGCCCTCAAGGATCTAAAAAAAACAAGCACGCAAGTCTAAAAACATCATATTGACTTGCTCGTGAGATCAAATCATGAAAATAACATGTAAAACTGTGAATTAAACCTCAAAACTCATCATTTTCATCAAGAACACTTAAAGTTCATAACTTTTCAACCGGATGTCTGTATCACGTCAAACGAACTCCGTTTTTCACAAAATTTCACAGTTAACCTTTAAATATCATAACAAATCTGTATCGAGCTCCGAAACCAAAATACGGCCCCGATACCAATGATTTCAAACATTATTTCTTTTCTTTAATTCATAAACATTTCAGCAAAACAATATCTTGCAAAAATTGATTTCTACAGCTTGAGACCTCGGAAATTTCCTGGCATACGCTCGAGTCCCATATTTTACTTCGGACCTCCCGGGATTGTCGGAACACAGATCCGGGTTCGTTTACTCAAAATGTTGACCAAAGTCAACTTTTATCAAATTTCAACTCTAGAAATTACTATTTCTCATACTTTCACATAAGAGGTTTCCGGTTTCACGCCCGAACTGTGCACGTAAATCGAGGTATTTAAAATTAGTCTATTTATGGCTATTAAGCATGGAACAGAGTCTAAATGTATAAAATGACCCCTTGGGTCATCACAATCTCCACCTCTAAAACACACGTTCATCCTCGAACGGACTTAGAAAGTTACCTGAATTGGCAACAAGTGTGGATATCTACTCTTCATGTCCGACTCGGACTCCCAGGTAGTTGCCTTAACGGGCTGGCCCCTCCACTGCACTCGAACTGAAGGATAACTTTTAGACCTCAACTGACAAACCTGCCGGTCTAAAATGTCTACTGGCTCCTCTTCACAAGTCAATCCTTTGTCCAATTGGACAGAGATGAAATCTAACACGTGGGACGGGTCACCATGATATTTTCGGAGAATAGACATATGGAATACCGGATGAACTTAGGATATGGTCGTATTGAGAGTTAGCGCACGATCCTATAATAAATGTTTTTCCCAAATGTATCTCTGCTTTTGGGACGTATTGGAATGTTGAGTGGTGAAATTCGGAGAGTTTATGGACACATAGTCCTTATATGTGAGTTTAAGCTTTAGAAATCGGGCCGTAGTTGGAACTGTTTGATGATGGATCCGGAATGGAATTTTGTCGACTCTATTAGCTCCGTTGGGTGATTTCGGGGTTAGGAGCATGTTCAGAATGTGTTTTCGAGGTATGTAGTAGATTTAGGCTTGAATTGGAAAAAGTTAGAATTTCGGTAATTTCGGCCGATAGGTGATATTTTGATATCCGGCTCGGAATGGAATTCAGAGAGTGGATGTAGGTTTGTAGTGTCATTTATGACATGTGTGTAAAATTTGAGGTCATTCGGACTAGTTTTGACTTGTTTCGGCATCGGTTGTGAAATTTTGAAATTTCATAAGCTCTTTGGCTTGAATCCATGCATAATTGGTGATTTTGTTGTTATGTGATGTGTTTTGAAGGCTTGACCAAGTTTGAATGAAGTATTGGGATTGGTTGGTAGGTTTGGTTGAGGTCTCGGGGGCCTCGGGTGTATTTTTGATGTTTAAACGGGCATTTTTGGCCTTTGGAGTTTGCTGGTTTTCTGGTTTTTATAGCAGCAGTTATTTGCCGTGATTGCGTAGAGTAGATTTTTGGGCCAGTTGGGTTGTGCATCGCCTAGCTCTGGCCGCGATCGCATAAGGCTGCTTGGCTAGGTAGGAGAAATGGTCAAGTGTGTTCGCGTTGGGCTTATTGCAAACGCATTGGGTTCACCCCCAGCTCGAATCACGAACGCGTGTGGGAAGGTTGCATTCGCATAGGTGCGTGTGTGGGCAGTTGGGCGCGTTCCTCTACACGAATGCATGAGGTGTTCTGCATTCGCGTAGTGCAATTTTGGAGGGCGTGTGCGTTACTCTATGCGATCGCATCTATTGCGTCGCGATCGCACTGTATATCCATCTGGTCAGAATCTTAAAAACCCAAATAGGGGGTTTAAGCCATTTTTCACATTTTTGAACTTGAGAGCTCAGGAAGTGCGATTTTTGGGGAGATATTTACCTGGCCAATTTGGGTAAGTGATTCCTACTCGGTTTAGACTAATTTCCATGATTATACTCCTAAATCTACCCTTTAAATTCGAATTTATGGTCAAAATTTAGGAAAATTGGATAAAGTTCCTAGGCTAAATTTTTGAGTTTTGATAGGGATTTTGATATCCGATTTGAGTAATTCTTATATGGTTAGGCGCGTGAGTGAATGGGTGTTCGGAATTTATAATTTTCACCCGATTTGAGACGTGGGCCCGGGGGACTGTTTGGGCAATTTTCCTAATTCCGCGTATTAGCTGCGAACTTATTAGCTATTTTGATTCCTTAAAGTGATATTTACATTATGCAATCGAATTGAATAGATTTGGGTCATCCTGAGCCGAATACTCGTGGCAAGAGCGTGGTTTTGAGTTGAGTAGCGCAGTCGGTAAGTGGCTTGCCTAACTCTGTGTTGGGGACTTCCCCTTAGGTTGTTTTTTATATTATTTTGTTATATGGGCGTCGTGTACGTGAGGTGACGAGTGCGTACACGGACCATTGTTGCTAAATTCCATTTTTCCTATCCATGACATAAAAAATTTTACTTCTATATCACTGTTCTATATGCCACTTGTGTAGTTTAAAGTAGGAAGAAGCATTCCTACTTGTTTTACCTAAATTCCCTATTTGACACAATCTGTACCATGTTAGTTAGTCTTTATCTTGTTCTTTTCTGCGACTCTTTTCCTGAACTGTTTAAATACACGGTCTCTGGTATTCATTCGCATTGCATATTTAAATTGGGACTACAGACGTATTCCGGGAGCTTTTCCCCTATATTGCATATTTAAATTGGGACTACGGACGTATTCCGGGATCTTTCCCCTGTACTGCATATTTAAATTGGGACTACGGACGTATTCAGGGAGCTTTCCCCCTGTACTGCATTGCATATTTACATTTAGAACTACGGGACGTATCCCGGGAGAGTCTACTGTGTGACACTTGTGCTGAGCCAAGGGCTCCCTGTTACTGTTTTACTTTTAGCTTAATTGTTTCTATAGTTATAACTTAGCTCTTTTTATATCTTTCTGTACTATTTTAGACTATTTTCTTATCAAAATCCAGTAGAGCCTTAACTTGACCTCGTCACTACTTGACTAGGGTTAGGCTTGGCACTTACTGGGTACCAATTGTGGAGTACTCATGCCCTTTCCTGCACATGTTTTTCGGGTGCAGATCCAGGTACCAGCACTCCATTTCTTGGCTAAGAGTCACTTAGCAGCTTCGAGGAGACCGCGAGGTAATTTTTCCGCGTCCGCAGAATCCTGCGAGTTCCTTTCTACTCTAGTATAGGCATAGATGACTTATGTATTTTCTGCTACTTCATTGTATAGAGCTACTTTTAGTACAGAGCTTGTGACTGATATGACATTTCGGGTTTTGGGAAGTGAAATTGTACATGTCGAGGGGCGTTGTTATGTGTCTTCTTCTTCTTTTCTGTTTCATTTGTTATATTGCATTTATTTTTCCTCAAATTTAGGCTTACCTAGTTGTAAAGACAAGGTGCCATCACGAGACCGTCGGAGGGTAAATCGGGTCGTGACAAGTTGGTATCAGAGCGTCTAGGTTCATAGGAGTCACTAGTCACAAGCCGGTTTATTAGAGTCTCGCAGATCGGTGCGGAGACGTCCGTATCTATCTTCAAGAGGCTATGTAACTGTTAAGAATAGTCACATTCTTTGGAATCCTTTGTCATGCTAGTTACTGTCATCCAAATTCTTAAACTCTATTCTACTCTTGCTCACAGATGGTGCGGACCCGTACCGGACGTAGTGATGATCAGGCGCCTGAGCCCCCAGCCAGAGCCACCTGAGGCAGGGGAAGGGGTAGAGGACGAGCATGCGGTGCAGCCTGAGCACCGACGAGAGCAGATACGGAGGATTCCCCAGCAGCTACAGCTGGAGGGGCATAGGAGCTTCCTACTATTACTCCAGCCCTCCAGGAGACTTTGGTGTAGTTCATGAGCGATTTCAGTACTCTGACTCAGGAGGGACTATTCCCGATAGCTCCAGCTACATCCCAGGCCGGGGGAGGGGCACAGACTCCCGTAGCCCGTACTCTTGAGCAGAGGGTCCATGTTTGACAGGTTCCTGAGTATATTCATATGGCCCCAGCGGCTCCAGTTCAGGATGATGCTAGGGTAGCTGCTTCTGAGGCCGAGCAGCTTAGACTTGAGAGGTACAAGAAGTACCACCCACCTGACTTTAGCGGACTAGCTTCAGATGATGCTCTAGGTTTTCTTGAGGAGTGTCATTGCATTCTCCGCAGAATGTCATCGCATTCTCTGCACTTTCCAGCTGAGGGGAGCGGCTTATTAGTGGTGGCGTGCCTACGAGTTTAGTAGTCCGGAGGAGGCAGCTTCACTTACTTGGGATCAGTTCTCTGAGATATTTTTTCTTGAGCTTGTCCTTGAGAGCCTCAGGGATGATTGGCGTGCGGAGTTTGAGCAGTTACGCTAGGGAGCCATGATTGTGTCAGAGTATGCAGTCTGTTTCAGTGACTTGGCTCGTCATGCACCAGCTTTGGTTGTTACAATCAGAGAGAGGGTTCGACGCTTCATTGAGGGACTCCACCCCAGTATTTGGACCGGTATGGCCAGAGAGTTGGAGACATATATCACTTACCAGCAGGCCGTGAGTATTGCCCGGAGGAATGAGAGTATGTTATCCTGGGACAAGGAGGAGAGAGAGGCTAAGAGGTCTCGAGAGACTGGTCATTTTTCGGGAGTTCGTGCACTAGTGGCACACTATGGTAGGGGTTCTGTGAGTCCCCCTGTTCATTCAGCTCTTCCAGCAGCCAGTGGTATTCCAGCTTCTCCTAGACCTCAGGATCCTTATTATGCACCACCAGTATCTTATGTGCCTCCTGCTTGAGGTGCTATCACCGGCCAGTCCAGCAGTCTAGTTCATAGTTAGCACCAACCGCCACGTCCTCCGAAGGGTTGTTTTAGGAGTGGTGACCCTCGCCACGTGATTAGAGATTTCCCTAGAGCTAGGAGGGGTGCACCATCTCAGACTTATCAATCCCCATGTGCTCCACCGGGTCCTCACGCTATTCTTCCAGCCCCAGCTGCTACCCCAACTTCTCTGACAGCTTGAGGTGGAGGTCAGGGAGGTCGAGGTCGCCCTAGAGGGGGAGGCCATGCCGGGTACTATGCTCTTCCAGCCCGTTCAGAGCCCGTTGCTTCAAATTAAGTCGCCACAGGTATTTTTCCTTGTTTGTCATAGGGATGCATCAGTATTATTTGATCCAGGCTCTACGTATTCATATGTGTCTTCTTGTTTTGCTTCACATCTGAGGATATCTCGGGATTCTTTGAGTTCCCCCATTTATGTTTCTACTCCCGTGGGAGATTCTCTTATTGTGGACTACGTATATCGGTCGTGTTTGATTGTTATCAGTGGTTTTGAGACCAGGGATGATCTGTTATTACTCAGTATGGTAGATTCCGATGTTATCTTGGGCATGGACTGGTTGTCGCCCCATTATGCCATTCTTGATTGTCACGCCAAGACCGTGATGCTGGCTATGCCAGGTTTACCGAGGTTAGAGTGGAGAGGTTCCTTAGAGTATACTCCCCGCCGAGTCATTTCTTTTCTTAAGGCTCAACGGATGGTGGATAAGGCGTGTGATGTGTACTTAGCCTATGTGAGAGATTTTAGTGTTGATACCCCTATAGTTGAGTTAGTTCCAGTTGTGCGGAACTATCCTGATACTTTTCCAGCTGATCTTTTGGTTATGCCGCCCGAAAGAGATATTGATTTTGGCATTGATTTGTTGTCGGGAACTCAGCCCATTTCCATTCCTCCCTATCGTATGACTCCTCCTGAGTTGAAGGAGTTGAAGGAGCAGTTGCAGGAGTTTCTTAGTAAGGGTTTCATCAGGCCTAGTGTATCACATTGGGGAGCTCCGGTACTATTTGTGAAGAAAAAGGATGGTTCGATGCGTATGTGTATTGATTACCGGCCGCTGAATAAAGTTACAGTGGAGAACAGGTACCCATTGCCTCGCATTAATGATTTATTTGACCAGTTACAGGGTCCTAGGGTATTCTCCAAGATTGATTTGCGTTCGGGCTATCATCAGTTTAAGATTCGGGAGTCGGGCATCCCGAAGACTGCCTTCAGGACCACATATGGCCACTATGAGTTCTTTGTTATGTCATTTGGAATGACCAACGCCCCAGCAGCCTTTATGCACCTGATGCAGAGCGTGATTCGGCCTTATCTTGATTCTTTTGTCATTGTGTTCACTGATGACATCTTGGTATATTTTCGGTCCCAGGAGGACCATGAGCAGCATTCGAGGACTGTGCTTCAGACTTTGAGGGAGATGAAATTGTATGCAAAATTTTCTAAGTGTGAATTTCTACTTGTTTCTGTGGCATTCTTAGGCCATGTGGTTTCCTGTGATTGGGATCAAGGTAGATCCAAAGAAGTTGGAGGCGGTGCAGAGTTGGCCTAGACCGTCTTTAACTACTGAGATCCGCAGTTTCCTTGGTTTGGATGGGTACTATCGCCGTTTTGTGGAGGGATTTTCATCCATTGCAGCACTTATGACCAGGTTGACTCAAAATGGTGCTCCGTTCAGGTGGACTAAGGAGTGTGAGGAGAGCTTTCAGAATCTCAAGACAGCCCTAACTAACGCTCTAGTGTTGGTATTGCCTACGGGTTCAGGGTCCTATACAGTCTATTGTGATGCTTCGAGGATTGGCCTAAGGGCGGTATTTATGCAGGACGGTAGAGTGATTTCCTACGCGTCCAGACAGTTGAAGGTGCATGAGAAGAACTATCAAGTTCATGATCTCGAGTTGGCAGTGATTGTTCACCCCCTGAAGATATGGCATCATTATTTATACGGTGTTCCCTGTGAGATTTTCACTGATCACCGGAGTTTACAGCACATATTCAAGCAAAAGGACCTTAATTTGTGCCAGCGGAGATGGTTGGAGTTACTAAAGGACTATGACATCACCATATTATACCACCCGGGGAAGGCCAATGTGGTGGCCGACGCATTGAGTCATCGGGCGGAGAGTTTAGGGAGTTTGGCATATCTTCCGGTAGTTGAGAGGCCCTTAGCCTTGGATGTTCAGTCCTTAGCCAGTCAGTTCGTGAGGTTGAATCTTTCAGAGCCTTGTCGGGTTTTAGCTTGTGTGGTTGCCCGGTCTTCTCTTTATGACCGTATCAGAGAGTGCCAGTATGATGATCTCAATCTTCTGGTTCTTCAAGACAGGGTTCTGTGAGGTGATGCCAGGGATGTGACTATAGGTGACGATGGCGTGATAAGGATGTAGGGCCGTATCTATGTGCCAATGTAGATAGGCTTGGGGAGTTGATTCTTGAGGAGGCCCATAGCTCGCGGTATTCCATTCATCCGGGTACCGCGAAGATATATCAGGATCTGAGACAGCACTATTGGTGGCGAAGGATGAAAAAGGATATAGTGGAGTTTGTAGCCAAGTGTCTCAACTGCCAGCAAGTCAAATATGAACATCAGATATCGGGAGGGTCACTTCAGCATATTGAGCTTCCAGAGTGGAAGTGGGAGCGGATCACCATGGACTTTGTGGTTGGACTCCCTCGGACTTTGAGAAAGTTTGATGCTATTTGGGTGATCGTGGATCGGCTGACCAAATCAGCCCATTTCATTCCAGTGTTTAATACATATTCCTCCGAGAGGTTGGCAGAGATTTATATCAGGGAGATTGTTCGCCTCCACGGTATTCCAGTATCTATCATCTCAGACAGAGGTACAGAGTTCACTTCACGGTTCTGGAGAGCCGTTCAGCGGGAGTTAGGCACCAGGGTGCAGTTGAGTATAGACTTTCACCCTCAGACGGACGGGAAATTCGAGCGCACGATTTAGATTCTTGAGGATATGTTCCGTGCCTTTGTGATGGATTTTGGAGGGTCATGGGACCGATACTTGCCACTTGCAGAGTTTTCTTTTAATAATAGTTACCAGTCCAGCATTCAGATGGCACCATATGAGGCTTTGTATGGTAGACGGTGCAAGTCTCCAGTGGGATGGTTTGAGCCTGGCGAGGCTCGATTATTGGGTACTGATTTGGTCTAGACAATGTGAAGGTGATTCAGGAGGGGCTTCGCACAGCTCAGTCTAGGAAGAAAAGTTATGCGGACCAGAAGGTTCGTGATTTGGCATTTATGGCTGGTGATCAGGTTTTGCTCCGGGTATCGCCTATGAAGGGCGTCATGAGGTTCGGGAAGAAAAGTAATCTGAGTTCGAGATTTATTGGCCCTTTTGAGGTATTGCAGCGGGTTGGGGAGGTAGCTTATGAGTTGGCCTTGCCTCCCAACCTAGCAGGAGTTCATTCGGTATTCTACGTCTTTGTGCTCCGGAAGTATCACGATGACCCGACTCATGTTTTGGATTTTAGTTCAGTCCAGTTGGACAAGGACTTGTCATATGTTGTGGAGCCTATAGCTATATTGGATAAGCAGGTCAGAAAACTCAAGTCAAAGAATATTGCATCAGTAAAGGTTCAGTGGAGGGGTCAGCCTGTCGATGAGGCGATTTGGGAGACTGAGCAGGATATGCGCAGTCAGTACCCTCATCTTTTCACAGCTTCAGGTATGTCTCTATACTCGTTTGAGGACGAACGATTTTCTTAAGAGGGGGAGAATGTAACGACCTGGTCGGTCGTTTTGAGAGCTAGCGCCCCGATCCCTTAATAACTTCTTTTCCCACGTCTATCTCTACTTTTGGGACTTGTCGGAACGTTGAGTGGTGAAATTCGGAGAGTTTTTGGACACATAGTCCTTATATGTGAGTATAAGCTTTAGAAATCGGTTCGTAGTTGGATTTGTGTGAAGACGAATCCGAAATGGAATTACGTCGACTCTGTTATCTCTGTTGGATGATTTCGGGGTTAGGAGCATATTCGGAATGTGTTTTTGAGGTTTGTAGTAGATTTAGGCTTGAATTGACGAAAGTTAGAATTCGGCGATTTTGGCCGATAAGTGAAATTTTGATATCGGGCTCGGAATGGAATTCTAAGAGTGGATGTAGGTTCGTATTGTCATTTATGACCAGTGTGTAAAATTTGAGGTCATTCGGACGAGTTTTTACGTGTTTCGGCATCGGTTGTGAAATTTGGATATTTCATAAGTTCTTAGGCTTGAATCCATGCATAATTGGTGATTTTGATGTTATGTGATGTGTTTTGAAGGCTCGACCAAGTTTGAATGAGGTATTGGGATTGGTTGGTAGGTTTGGTTGTGGTTCCGGGGGCCTCGGATGTATTTCAAATGCTCAAACGGGCATTTTTGGCCTTTGGAGTTTGCTGGTTTTATGGTTTTTATAACAGCAGTTATTTGTTCAATGCGATCGCGTGTAAGGAACTGCGATCGCGTAGAGTAGATTTTTGGGCCAGTTGCGTTGTGCAATGCGATCGCCTAGCTTGGGCCGCGATCGCATAAGGTTGCTGGGCTAGGCAGGAGAAATGGTCCAGTGTGTTCGCGTTGGGCTTATTGCGAACGCGTAGGGTTCACCTCCAGCTTGAATCGCGAACGCGTGTGGGAAGGTTGCATTCGCATAGGTGCGTGTGTGGGCAGTTTGGCGCGTTCCTCTACGCGAACGCATGAGGTGTTTCGCATTCGCGTAGTGCAATTTTGGAGGGCGTGTGCTTTACTCTATGCGATCGCATCTATTGCGTCGCGTTCGCACTGTATATCTATTTGGTCAGAATCTTAAAAACCGAAATAGGGGGTTTAAGCCATTTTTCACATTTTTGAACTTGAGAGCTCAGGAAGTGCGATTTTTTGGGAGATATTTACCTGGCCAATTTGGGTAAGTTATTCCTACTCGGTTTAGACTAGTTTCCATGATTATACTCCTAAATCTACCCTTTAAATTCAAATTTATGGTCGAAAATTTAGGAAAATTGGATAAAGTTCCTAGGATAACTATTTTGATTCCTTAAAGCAATATTACATTATGCAATCGAATTGAATAGATTTGGGTCATCCGGAGCCGGATACTCGTGGCAAGAGCATGGTTTTGAGTTGAGTAGCGCAGTCGAGGTAAGTGGCGTGCATAACTCTGTGTTGGGGACTTCCCCTTAGGTTGTTTCTGATACTATTTTGTTATATGAGCGCCGTGTACGTGAGGTGACGAGTGCGTACACGGGCCATTGTTGCTAAATTCCATTTTTCCTATCCATGACATAAATCCTTTTACTTCTATTTCACTGTTCTATATGCTACTTGTGTAATTTAAAGTAGGAAGAAGCATGCCTACCTGTTTTACCTAAATTACCTATTTGGCACAATGTGTACCATGTTAGTTAGTCTTTATCTTGTTCTTTTCTGCGACTCTTTTCCTGAGCTGTTTAAATACACCGTCTTTGGCATTCATTCGCATTGCATATTTAAATTGGGACTACGGACGTATTCCGGGAGCTTTTCCCCTATACTGCATATTTAAATTGGGACTACGAACGTATTCTTGGATCTTTCTCCCTGTACTGCATATTTAAATTGACTACGGACGTATTCCGGGAGCTTTACCCTTGTACTGCACTGCATATTTACATTTGGAACTACGGGACGTATCTCGGGAAATTCCACCATGTGACACTTGTGCTGAGCCAAGGGCTCCCTGTTACTGTTTTACTTTCAGCTTAATTGTTTCTACTGTTTTACCTTAGCTCTTTTTATATCTTTCTGTACTATTTTTAGACTATTTTCTTATCAAAATCCAGTAGAGCCTTAACCTGACCTCGTCACTACTTGACTGGGGTTAGGCTTGGCACTTATTGGGTACCAATTGTGGAGTACTCATTCCCTTTCCTGCACATGTTTTTCGTGTGCAGATCCAGGTACCAGTCGTGGCTAGGAGTCACTTAGCAGCTTCAAGGAGACCGCGAGGTAATTCTGCCGCATTCGAAGAATCCCACGAGTCCCCTTCTACTCTAGTATAGGCATAGATGACTTATGTATTTTCTGGTACTTCATTGTATAGAGATACTTTTAGTACAGAGCTTGTGACTGATGTGACATTCCGAGTTTTGGGAAGTGAAATTGTACATGTCGAGCGGCTGTGTTATGTGTCTTCTTCTTCTTTTTTGTTTCATTTGTTATATTGTATTTATGTTTACGCAAATTTAGGCTTACCTAGTCGTAAAGACTAGGTTCCATCACGAGACCGTCTGGAGGGTAAATCGGGTCATGACAAAAACTCTCATGATGACCGATCGGGTCGTTATAGAAAGCCTAACCGGCCTACTTACTGAATCTACCCCATTCTAATTAGCATGACCTCTAACACAAAAAGTGGTTCATGCGCACGTGTGCACCATATAGTCAGAAGACTCAAAAGGGAGGCGGAAGAAGATAATTTAATACAATTCAAATAATATCAAAGCGGTAAATAAGCGGCATTTAGCACATTAGGCTCACAAACAAAGTAATATCATACAATCAATAAATCCAAGTATAGATCACATTACAAGCTCGAATTATGAACCTTGAACCAAAAGGTTTAGGTTCTTTTCTCCCGCAGAGTCGCCAAAGCTGTCACACCTCCTTTTACGGGGAAAGAGATTTTTCCAATTATGTGACATTATTGAAATGGGATTAATTTATTTCATTTTAAGAATCGCAACTTGGAATTATTTATTACAGTTTTCCAAGTCACCATTTATTTAAAATCCCAATTCAAGGATGTTTTACTATGTTTAAGTCTGAAACACAGAAGACCGAGTAGAGAAGGTGTTAGGCACTCCCAGATTCCGTGGTTTTAGCGCGATCGCTTAACAATCACACTTGGCTTGATTATTTGATTATTACGTATGTTAAACTTGTCATGCCTCGCTTCCTCGCAAAAGCGGGCTTCGACATGTGACAACTCTTTTAGATGGGTATTAAAAGAGAAGAGTCACCACCTAACGATTTTAAGGTGCGTTAGGGAACCTACTTGCAAATAACTTTGTTTTGACTAGTCAATGCCACCAAAGATCGGGAAAGAGCTCAAATTACCTCAAAGAGAAGGTGTTAGGCACTCTTCGAGTTCCACAACTGTGGGTCCCAAATTTTAAACTATGTGGATTATATGATTAATTTAGGCGAGAACGTAAAGAAGGATATGAAAGTTGAAAGTTCTATTATAGCATAAACCAGCGTAATAAAAAACAAACTATATGAATAATTGGTACAGATTTAAAGATCACTAAGGATTACAACTGTGTCGGTCTGTATTTAGTGACTAAATCCTTTAACAAACATGTAAAGGAAAAGCGGGGTCCTAAGTTTTTAGCCTAAAGGATCACCCCGTGCAACATAAATAATACTTCACAACTTCCTTTAGGTAGGAGTTTCTCATATTATTGAACGGGCACAGACTATCATATCCTGCAACCTGATTACTATGTTGAAGTTGTTTACTTAAAGGCGCTCTAATTCAGTTCTAAATCGGTCCTTATGCGTGCACTACATGTCCCATGCCTATGATCCAAGAGGTTTTGTACCTCTATTTGGGTGGTTCTAGATTTCCCCTAGGTTGCTCAAAATGATAAAACTAGGCGACAGTCGAAACAATCATGACTTCATATAAAAACAATTAGAGGCCCAAGTTAGCCTCCACACATGAACAATAAATGCACGGGGGCATATTCAGCAATGAACAATTCTTAGGATTAAGACACATTATAGCCGTTAAATCCTATAAGCATAATGATTCTGATTTCCAGCAGTGTGGAAACTTTTAGGCTAATGGATTTTGCAGATTAAAGGCATAACAAATCTATAGGCATGATCTGTAGTTATCTGCGTAATTAGGTAGCGAAACGATCCCAGAACTCTGATTCACCAATGTTGATTTTACAGACATGTTTCTTAGGTAGGTGACAGTGTCCTATAGGAAGGATTTCTAGTAGCTAACAACTGAAATTGATTTTATATACTTTATCCATATAGGCGTGTTGTCTAAGTGGAAATGCGATAAATAAGAAAGTAATCGATTAGTCATGATATCTAAAGGAGCAACGTGCAAAGAGAAATAGAAACAGTTGATTGATTGATTGATTGATTGATTGATTGATTGATTGAAACCCTATATACATGGTATCTAGATGGACATTAGCAAATATATGTTATTGTATCCTATAGGCATGCTAATTAAAGCGTTTAGTAGTGCACATAGAAACAAACGTAGCAATTACTGGAGCCAACATGTATGGCAAGTTAAGTGAAGTGTGTGCGGATTCCTATAGGTATGATTTTTATTTGTGTGCAACACACTAAATACATATTAGGCATGCTGAACGAAATAGCAAATAGAACACATAGACCCTATAGGCATGTTTTCTACCATTTTATGCAAGCATTAGAATACCTTAGCTCCTCTTTTATTAATCTCCCCATAATTCAGTTTACAAATCATTACAGGCCCAGAATGAAATAATACATACTTAAAGATGACAAATGATAGACTAAACAAGTACAAGCCTGCTAAGGCAATCACATGCCCAATACAAAGTAACTCCAGGATATCCCAGGCCTTCAACAGTAGGCCCAAACCACTGGCTCACAAGAAAACAACTAGAATGCCCCTTAATCATGTGACCAAGTCCAACAACACACATGGCCCCCTTCCAGGCCCAAAAAATAATTTACTTACCCAAATGGATGTCAAACTTGACCAAGCGAGTAACAAATGACTCATAAAATTAATTGAACAACTTAAACACTCAGTTCTTAAAAGTGAAACTAGCAGCAACTCTGGTCGAGGTATGTAAATAGAATCATGCTAAGTTGGAAGGCATTCAAGACACATATAAGGCAAATTTATGCTCATAGTTCCAGTGACAGGTTTGAGAGCGATCTATTTGACTGCATAGGATAGTAAACCATTCTAAAGATTTTTTATAAGGAGGCATGATTCAGAGTCAATATAGGGAACCTTGGAAAAAGTTCTAGCAGATTCAGGCAAGATGCAAACAAAGTACAACTAACACATAGAATGTTCATCATAGAAAACCAATGAAAAGAACAACTTAACAGAGCAAAACTCATGATCAAGTGACGGCTTAATGGAATAGGGAAATCTTAGCATGTTGAACACTAATCATAATACGAGAAGCATGTCAATATTTAGAATAAAGATAGGCTAGTATTGAACCTGATACTAGTTAGTCACATAGGAGAGGAGGGACTGGTTATGAGGTTTCCTAAGGTCCCAGACAGTGTTGAAAAGCAAAGGATTACATAAGTTCCAAACATATATTAGAGCTTAAATGGCATGAAGGCAGGCCTTAGCTAACCAGTATAACATCAGGAATTTAGCAGGTTGGACAGGAACGACTTAACTAGATCTAAAACACATGCATGGATTTATCACAAAGGTATAGGACAAGGCAGGGGACACGCATTAATCCACAAGTAGCAAGGAAAGCATGCTAAGTATAATAACATAGTCAGAAGTTAACTATAGAACATTAAGTTGCATATGAATGACTCAACAAGAATTAGAGCATGTTTTGGGCATGATTCGACTCTTCACAAGAATACAGAACAATGCAAGAAGCTAAACCCAGAATAAACAAACATGCTTTAAGAAAACTGAATCAAGGCAACAAATAGGCAAATTTGATTACTACAAGGTGTATAGCCTCAAAAAGAGCTTCAGAGCATACAATAGCATGTTGGTTCACAAAAACAAATCTCAAAGACATAGATATGCAGAAAAGAAACTCAAACGAAAAGAGAATGAAATTGAAATGGTCATAGGTACTTACAATTTACTACTTGACAAGTGAGTAAACAAAGAACAATTTCAGCAATGTCTCGAATGTCAGTAGTAAAACGAATAGTACAACCCCAAAATCTCAGTGCGTCAGATCTCCCAAAGGTTTCAAATGAACCTCGGGTAGTGCTCGCACTAAGAAAGGTCGAATAATCGAATTACGGTAGCCTTGGCTTTCAGCCGGCCAAGAGTTTAAGTTTCATAAAAGTGTAAGGCAAGAATAAGAAAGGCAGTAGTAGTTTTTAGCAATTAGTATCTCCGTAAAGGGGAAACTGGGGAGGGGTTTATATAGTGACGGATTAGGATGAACAAACATGGAAAATAATCAAATAAACATAAATAAGGAAGGAAACGATCGCATGCAATCAGTAATAGAGCCAGTAAAAGAAATTACAGAAATTCCAAATCGTGGTTGGGTCCAATGGCCATAATCGGACCAATAATGCACGAATCATCCATTGTAGAGTGTATATAAACGAATTATCGCCCAGATCTTCAAAAAATCGGAGTCAATCAGGCCTGCTCTTGAAAGGTGGTTCTTGCCAAAATAGGGCAAGAACTAAGTAACATCATAGACATGCATATAATAGCAAAGTATCACAAAATATGTAAGTGAATCACGGATTGATTCCATTTTTAGGTTGGAATCGAAGAGGAATCAGGAGGCAGCTACTAGGGTTTCTCACAAGAGGAAAGGGATTGAGTGGTTTAAGGGCGGCTGGTAGTTGAAAATAGGGTTAGGGTTTGGGTTATGGGGATATAAGGAAAAAAGGAAGGGTTTATTATGGGTCGTTGATCATTTAAGATCAACGGCCATGATCAAAGGGGAAATGGGACAGGTTATTTGACGGGCCGCAACCGGGTCATGTAAAGGGTTGTCTGGTTGGGTTGCGGTGTTCGGCTAATAGTTTGGGCCAAACTTGGTCCGAAAAATTGGAATGTTTTGGGTTAGCTCTTGAAACTCTTTAAAATTAATAAAAATATATTATTAAAATGTCTAATAAATGGTAAAAATAGTATTTATGCTGTAACAATATTTGAAAATAATAACTCAACTTTATAAAATATAAAATGCTACTTTGGCATAAATAATATGATAAACGCAATTATTTGTAGAATATAGGTTATTATTGCAAAATTATGTAAATAGCTCAAAAATATAAATATAATTATGTGAAATGAAGTAAAAATATTTTAAAAGATGTATGTGGGTGTAAATAATAAATTGGGATGATTACGTCATCACAAAATAATTTAAAAGGGTAATTAATAAATATTCAATTAATTTAAATACAAGAAAATCAATTTTAAAGCTTTAAAAAATTATGAAAATACTTGTGTGACTCTTTGTAAATTGGTGATGGTGCAGGAATGATTTTTAAAGTATATATAACATTTATAAAAATATGAGGGCAAAATTGGGTAGCAACAAAACCTATGTGCCTTTTTATCTTTTACCGATTTTTAATTACATGATTATTGTGTTATGAAGTTATTTTGAAATGAACCGCGGTGTGTGAATCCATTTTATTTCGTGCGCTAAAATTCATGGCACTCGTATGCGTACACAACTAATGACACTTAGTTAATTATTAAGATTGTTTTGCTCTAAGTTGCGCGAACGCATACCTTGATTTTAATTTTGGAAATCGTAATCATGTCAGGCAGATACATAATCACGATAGTTTGATTAATACGCGCCTAAAGCACTCTAGCGATTTGTGAGTTATTTATATGCTACATTTGGGATTGTTGTGAGGCCATGATTTTGTAGAACTACTTGTGGAAGAATTGTATGACTTTAGATATTTGAATAAATAGTCATCATATACCAACACTCTACAGCCCAACAATTGAAGCCCAGACTTATTATAGGGTCTGATTCTTTCCAATTTTAAATGAAGTCCAAATGTTACATTTCAAAACCGCCCAATGACCCAATTCTAATACCATTCCCATGCGGTCCATTTTATTTTCATCAATTTTAATTATGACAGTTTAAATCCCAAATTAAATCTACCCAAGTAACACAACAATTCCAAAACTTTAACTTAATCTTATCACTGAAATACTTAGCACATAGATAAAATCAAATTACTAAAATGAAACAAGATGTTGTTCACAATTTATCCAAAAATATTGACATAAGCTAACGCCAAAACATTATTTATTACAAGATCCAACAAAAAATTGAGATTAAAAGTAAGAAATGGAACTCAATACTCGATTTTTAGAGGCTTTAAAGACGAAACCGACATGACCACGGCAAATGACCTATTGACCAAAAACCTCGATGATGACCTCAACGGCGTCCTCGGACTTGGTTCTTTTTCACGAAAAACTCTCACCAGTTTTGAGCTATGGTTCGTACGCAGCAATGATGGGTTTAATTTTAAGTTAGTTTGCAGGTGGTTTTGGGGTTGGTTACAGACTTATTCAGGGTTGTTTTGATTTTTTTTTTCCAGCTAATTTTGGCTGATTTGCTGGGTGATTTTCAGCTGCAACTGGCAGCGGTTTTGGAGGTAAACGGAGATGTTTGACTTCTGATTTTGGGACTGTTTTTTGGATGGTTTTGCAGCTATTTTTTAGGTAGAGATATCGCTCGTTTTTGGCCGAATTTGGAGTGGTTTAATGGAGGAAAAGTGGTAGTGTTTTGGAAGAAGAAGAAGGTGTTTTGGTGGTTGTTTGGAGATGAAATTTTGGTCGGTTTGAGGTGATTTTGGGGTTGTTTTGAGGTTGTTTTATGGAGCTGGGTTTTGACAGCTTCTTGAGGTTGTTTTTGACTAAAAAATGAATTTGTCTTATAGCTTGTTTTCATGGAGTTATTAGCTGAAAGTGAGGTACTTTTGGGAGTTATTTCAACTAGGTTTTAGCTTGGTGTTCATGGTGATAGAGCTTAGTGGACTTTCATGGATGAGCTGATTGATTGTTTAGGGCAGCTGACCCTCTTTTCTCTTTAAGCCATAGGTCTAAGGTTCTTGTCCCTAAGGTTCTTAGAGAAGAGGCCAAATCCCTTTTTTTGTCAAAGAATGTCCTCTCTCCTTTTGTGTGATAAGTGTGTGTATTTATAATTGTAACGACCCGGTTGGTTGTTTCAAGCGTTTAGTCATATTTTTTCTATTTTTGGTTTATTTTGTGTGGTTCAGCTCTTTTATGTTGTGTTGGTTTGGTTGGCTCCGGTTCGGAGTAGTTGTGGAAAGCAATGAGACACTTAGTCTCTTAAGTTGGTTAAATAGTTAGAAAAGTCAACCGAAAGTTGACGTATAGGTAAATGATCTCGGAATTGGATTTTTATGATTTGGATAGATTCGTTAGGTGATTTGGTACTCAGGAGTGTGTTCGAAATTCTATTCGGAGGTCCGTGGTAGAATTAGTCTTGAATTAGGAAAATTGGATTTTTGGCAATTTTCGGTCTGCAGTGAAAAATTAGCTATCGGGGTCGAGTGAAATTCTGGAAGTTGTAATAGGTTCGTAGTGTCATTTCTGATGTGTGTGCAAAACTTCAGGTCATTCAGACGTGGTTTGGTTGGTTTCGGCATCGTTGGCGAATTTCGGAAGTTTAGAAATCCTTAGGCTTGAATTTCGAGTTAATTTGGTATTTTGATGTTGTTTTGAGTGTTCCGAGGGTTCAACTAAGTTCGGGTGGTGTTATATGAGGTCGTGGTATATTTGGTTGAGGCCCTGAGGGACGCGGAATTGATTTCAGATGGCTAACGAAAGTTGAAAGTTGGAAAATACGGCACAATTGTCGTAGGTGCAAGTTTTCTGGTGTGGCCGCACTTGCGGACGGGGAGACGCAGGTGTGATGGTCGCAGGTGCGGAGGGCTAAATGCAGGTGTGGAAAAGGGAGGCCTGGTCTAAGAGTGCAGCTGCGGGCGTTTGGTCGCACATGCGAGCCCGCAGGTGCGAGTTGTGAGCCGCAGATGCTAAAGTTGGGGGTTAAGTGGTTTTCGTAGATGCACACCTGGGACCGCAGGTGCGGAACCCCTGGGAAGAACATATAAATTCTTGCCTTCCCGAATTTTAGCCATTTTTCATCATTCTTCATACGGGTTTGGAGCTTTTGAGAACAATTTAAAGCGAGATTCAAAAGAAATCACTTGGAGGTAATGTTTTTAACTCAATACTTGATTATATGGTGGTTTTTGACTGATTAAACATGCAATTGGTAGGATTTAAGGGTTAAAAATTGGGAACTTAGGGCTTGGAACTTGAGGATGAAGATTGGATGATTGAGGGGTCAAATGAAGTTAGATTTTGATGAATTTAGTATGTATGGACTCGTGAGAGGATAAGGGTTCTACTTTTGTGATTTTTATCGAATTCTGAGACGTGGGCCCGGGGGTCGAGTTTTGCTAAATTCAGGATTTTTGATGTAATTTTATTATTTTTGCATGGGTTTTGTTACTTTAGCGTATATTGATAATATGAATCTGATTTTGAATAGATTCAGGGTGGTTTGAGGCCGAGTCGAGCGGCAAGGGAATTGCGGAGTAGATTTAGTAACGATTGTAAATCTAGACCTGAGGGTATGAAACCCCGAAATTTCATACTATTTTGATAAATGAGGTGATGCACATGCTAGGTGATGGGCGTGTGGGCGTGCACCAGTAGGGATTGTGACTTGGTCCGTCCCGTGGCAACTGTAGAGTTGCATATTTTGATAAACTCTATATGATATCCATGTGTTTTAGAAATGATTCTGTTAACTTGGGTTGAATGCCATGTTTGGGGCCTTGTGCCGTACTATTTTGACCTTAGGGTATTTTACTACTATCCTCGCACTGTTTTGATAGAAAATTTATTCCCAATCATGATTTATACATGTTTACCGTTTAATCTTGTTCATCACTCCATTTTAAATATATGAAGGTTATTTTGGGCTGAGTCCCCTGAGTTGTACTGAAATGCCCGAGTGGCTTGTGAGGTTGAAGATGGAGTGAGGCCGAGAGCCAGATTGTGAGGATAGTTAGGGATCGCGCTGCATGCCGTGGTGTTATATATACATATATGGATCAGGCTACACGCTGTAGTGATATATGGATCGGGTTGCACGCGCAGCGATATTGGGTCGTGGTGCACGCCACAGCGGTTATTGTATGGTACTTATTAAGCGCGAATGATGAGTGTGAGTGTTGATTGGTGATAGCTGAATCACGAGTGATTGAGAGGCTTGCCCGAGAGGCTATATTTGTGAGTGATACTTACCTGAGGGGCTTATTCATATGAACTATTGTTTTCACTCTTCCATTTACATGGAGCCTCTTTTGAAAATGTTGAGCAAATATTTTAAGCAAGTCTCATTGAAAATTGGAGTTTTACAAAATATTCAGAATTTAAATTACTGATTTGATTCATTTATTTTCATTGTTGTTTATGTTATGAAATTATATAATTTTAAAAATGCTCGCCATTGCACTCAGTCTTTAGTTATAATTGTTACTTACTGAGTTGGCGTACTCACGTTACTCCCTGCACCTTGTGTGCAGATTTAGGTGCTAGGGCTGAGTGAGAGTTGATTTATTCCTTTTGGAGCTTATTGGAGATTTGCAAGGTAGTTTCACGGCGTCCGCATCCTTGCCTTTCTCCTTCCTATTTCTTTAGTATTTACATTCTTAGACTTATATTGTATTAAGGAGACAGTAGCGGACTTGTATTTTCTTTTAGTTGCTCATGACTGATGACTCCTGGTTTTGGGTAGTGTTTAAATGTTTCACCTATCTTTTCTTGTTTTGAAATGCTAAAACAGAAATTTTATGAAATATCGGATAGTAATGAATTAAATGGAATGTTCCTTTATGATATGCGTAGTGAATTGGCTAGCCTAGTATCACTATAGGCGCCATCACGGTCGGGGAGTTTTGGGGTCGTGACAAGTTGGTATTAGAGCTCTAGGTTACATAGGACTTACCAGTCATGAGCAGGTTTAGTAGAGTCGTGCGGATCGGTACTGAGACGTATCTTTGAGAGGTTGTAGAACCCTTAGGAAAAATCTCACATTCTTGAATTTTTCTCGTCTGAATCCATTTATTTTGCTAAAAGCATAACTCTTTGAATTCCTTTCATGTATTGGAATGCGCATGTGAGTGCTCGGTATTAGTTGTGCATCAACGGCTTGTGATTTTAAAGGATGAGATGTGATTGTTTTTTTGCATGTTGATAATGGGCCATTCTGGAGGACCTGAGGCCGGGTTTTGTCTGTAGCTTGAGTGCTGAGATTTTGATTGTGTTAACCCGTGCATTTGAGACTTATATGTCTGTTTGTGTCCTTATTTGTGGGATTTTGTAACTGGATGACTATGTGGCGAGTGTGATTCGATGGTGAGATGTGTTCAGATTGTTTGATTGTGACAAAAAGAATTGGCCGGAGATGTAGCAAGGACTATTGAGTGTTTGACTTCTGTATTGAGTTGGCATATGGCCTTGAGTTGTGAGTGTATTGAAGGACCTCTCATGTAGTTTAGTTGTGGAGGGAGGTGGATTTTCCTGTTGTGTTATGAGTTTTGGTGAACAACGTATTTCAGCAATATTTGGATTCATTTGTTATTGTGCTCATTGACGACATCCTGGTGTACTCTCGTAGCTAGGAGGAGCATGCTCAGCATTTGAGAGTTGTATTGCAGAGATTGAGGGAGGAGAATCTTTATGCAAAGTTCTCCAAGTGTGAATTTTGGCTCAAATCAGTAGCATTCTTAGGGCACGTGGTGTCCAGTGAAGGTATCTAGGTTGTCAGACGAGTGTGGAGAGAACTTCCAGAAGCTCAAGATTGCTTTGACCATAGCTCCAGTGTTAGTTCTGCCATCAGCTTCAGGTTCTTATACCGTATATTGCAATGCCTCGAGGGTAGGCGTTGGTTGTGTTTAAATGCAGAAGGATAAAGTGATTGCGTAATAGCTATGATTTTTGGAAGGGTATAGAGAGATATCAGCTTGAGGCTAAGCCGGCACAGTTATCTCTTGCGGGGTGTTTTGAGGTTGTGTGATCCTTATGTTATTTTGTAGCAAGTTCTCTTTTACTAGTAAATGATATACGTTGCAATTTGAGTTAGATCGCTTGTGAAAGTTGGCATGGCCATTACGATGGTGAAGGCGAGATTTGCAGATAATTTGAGAGATTGGATTGTTTGTGGTATATGAGCTTATGAAGGATTTAGTTGAATCTCACTGCGGTATTGTAGAGGTGATAGCATATGTGCCTTGTGAGTCATCGGGTTCCTTGATCTATGGCTTTAGGCCAAGTGGGGGAGTCTGCTATCGATAAGTTGATTGCACGGCTAAGTGTCGTATCAGTTTCAGTTTGAGGTATACTGGCGAACCAATTGTGGCTTACAAGGGTTGAGATTGGGGATGACTTGAGTAATGGATATTCTTCGATACAGGTTGTAACGTACTCTATGGGTAAATGGGTTTTATTGAATGATTGAGTTGTAATTGTAAGGTGTGTAGTGTGTGCGAAGTAGAAATTTTCTTGGTTGCTTCGTAGTGTAGATTACTTCCTAGTATGTTGGTGTGCAAATGGGGCCAAGTCGTTCGGTCTGTTTGATCAGTTTAATTGAAATTTGCGCAGAGTGGATGACTCTCGAGAATGGTCCTGATGGATTCAAGGTTATATGTAACAATTGGGAATCTTCAAGATGTGTATTTGGCTAGAAACTGAGATTTATGTTGGAGGGTGTCAAGACTTGTGACATTCTACATTATCATGGAATTTACATATCAGTATCAGGAAGGTGAGGGTAATGGCTTTAGATTCGCATGAAGTCTCTTCAAGGTAAGTATTTTGAATGTGGTGCTTTTGGGGATATTTGAGAGAGTATTCAACGGCTTATGAGCCTTAGAAGGTATGGTTTTATGCTTGGGCCTCGTGTGGTGAGTCTGGGTTTAGAATGACGATATAATGGCAAGGAGAAGTATCAATTTGAAGGTAAGTTAAAGGGAACTTGGATAAATAGAACAACTTGGTAGTAGTTTGGATCGGCATTGTAAGGGATATGATTAGTTCTTTGGGTGTTTACGGGGTAATGAGTTTTTATAGGTGTTTCGTGGCAATGCTCTTGGGTTTTTGGTGACCTATGTAGCTTGGTTGAGTTAGAATGATTCAGTCCTGACTGTTTAGTGTTGTACAAATGGGATTCGGAGAGTCCTTGATGGTTTCTACCACGGTTAGAGATGTATATTTTCTACTGGCGTGAGGAGCATGTGATGTATAGTGATTTTGCTTCTAGATGAGATCAAATGTAAAGTTCTTGGCTAGTTTGGTACGTAGTTTCTTGTGGCTCGAAAGGAATTATGAAGTTCTCATATTTATCATAGGATGCCATGGTGTATGCGGTATGTTGTGTAGAGATTGAGATTTGCATGTGTGAGATCTCGGTTCAGTTCTAGAAGGAAGGTCACAAATTCTTAGGCAGCATGGGCAGTTTCAGATGACCAGGTAAATGATATCACTAATTGGTGCGTCTTGATGAGGGTATACATTTCAGAAAAGGCAATGTGTTTGAGTTAAGGGTGCTTCATTGGTATTGTGGTGCTCTCTTGTTGGATCGACTGCTAATATTCAAGTTTGCTTGATGGCACAGAAGAATTATAGGGGTATCCCTCGTGGAATGATTGAGTATTAGAGGTGTGTTATATATTCGAGCGGTGGAGTTGGGATCAAATATGGTGATTCGTGCACTTCATGGACCTCGAGACTGAGAGTTCTCATAACAGCTTATTTTGTGGGTGTTGACTGTGAAGATACTGAGCAAAGCTAGTCAGATGTTAGTATGTGACATGATTCAGTCATTGTGAACTTTCGGAGAGTTATCTATCTGTTGCGGGTGACCAGAGTTGATTTAGGGATCATTGGTAGGCCCGGTATGGATGCGTGTTCTACACCGGGTCGGAATTGTTGACTCCGAATTGCTATTGTTGAGGGATGTACCATTCAATTTTCATTGAGTTTATTCATGTTCTGGAGTGATCTATGAGTTACCCTTCAGTGTTGCGAGTAGTTGTGATTGTTGGTTATATGCACATATGGTGCGGATCTATTTGGACTTTATAGCGGGATTTGAGTAAGGTAAGTAATTGGGTATTGCGGTATTGAGACGTATTGGTTATGTTCTTTTGGGTTCGTGTGGCATGGTATCATCCGATTCCCCGTGGTTATGGCAATGCACTTTTAGTACTTGATGTTGAATTGCGCATGGTTATTGATTTTGGGAAATGTGGCTTGAAGTATTTCGTGTGGACCAGCATTTGGATGGGATCACGCATTGTAACGGAGTTAGGTAGAGGTATGATCCTTGGTGTTGTATTAGTGTGTTTTGGTTCTACGATGTGTGCCAAGCTCTTAGCGTGATGTTGTGATGGTACTTGTTAAGCCGGCCGGATAGCCCTCTCGTGTGAATCATTTCTATGATTTGAGTACGTTGGGATGTTGCTATTGGGTGCACGAGTTGAACAGGTTATGGTTGGGGATTTTATTGATGTGTCATGTCATCAGAGTGGTCGTGTTGGATGAGAAGAGTTCATTGGACCTAGAATGAATACTATCAGAATTGAATACAGCATGGTTGGAGGGATAATATCGGAAGTCGGCTTAGAAATCTGCTATAGTTCCTGTCAGAGAAGGGGGAGCTCCATAACTAGCTGATCAGACGAATGGTTACTAGTTTCTGCGTGTTTCTTTCATTGTTGGAAGTATATAAAAGTGTTAGAACGAGGCTTTGCTTGATAAGAGGTTATTTACCGGTATTGGGTTGTTTTGAGCAGCTATTGTGATTAGGAGTTATCGCTATGAGTGTTTGAGTCATCTGGTATATCATGTGAATACATCTTGGGTTACGGATATGGCTTGATACAGCGTGTTCAGACATATTTAGTTTATAGATGTGGGATTTTGATCTTATAAATTATTTCAGAAGGGGAAATTTGGTTCTAAGGTTTATGGGTTAGGTTGGATTGCGAAATTTCAGCTATGTTGTGCTATTGAACCTATATGGTATAGGATGACATGGGATCACCCCCGGGTATGTGCGTGGAAAGGTTATTCGACGATTTTGATGGCTTTTGGAACAACTCTTGGCACGTTCGAGGTTGAACGTATGTTTAAGTGGGGGAGAATGTAACGACCCGGTTGGTCGTTCCGAGAGTTTAGTCATGTTTCCCCAGTTGCTCCTTTATTTTGTATAGTTCAGCTCTTTTATGTTGTGTTGGGTTGGCTGGCTCGAGTTCGGAGCAGTTGTGGAGAGAAATGAGACACTTAGTCTCTTAAGTTGGTTAAATAGTTGAAAACGTCAATCGAAAGTTGACTAATAGGTAAATGATCTCGGAATTGGGTTTTTATGATTCGGATCGCTTCGTTAGGTAATTTGGGACTTAGGAGTGTGTTCGGAATATTATTCGGAGGTCCATGGTAGAATTAGGCTTGAATTGGCAAAATTGGATTTTTGGCAATTTCCGGTCTGTAGTGGAAAATTAGCTATCGGGGTCAGAATGGAATTCCGGAATTTGTAATAGGTTCGTAGTGTCATTTGTGATGTGTGTTCAAAACTTCAGGTCATTCGAACGTGGTTTGGTTGGTTTCGGCATCGTTGGAGAATTTCGGAAGTTTAGAAATCCTTAGGCTTGAATTTCGTGTTAATTTGATGTTTTGATGTTGTTTTGAGTGTTCTGAGGGTTCGACTGAGTTTGGGTGGTGTTATATGAGGTGTTGGTATATTTGGTTGAGGCCCCGAGGGGCTCGAGATTGATTTCGGATGGCTAATGAAAGTTGGAAAATGCGGCAAAATTGTTGTTGGTGCAAGTTTTTTGGTGTGGCCGCACCTGCGGACGGGGAGACGCAGGTGTGATGGTCGCAGGTGCGGAGGGCTACACGCAGGTGCAGAATAGGGATGCCTGGTCTAGGACCGCAGCTGCGGGCGTTTGGTCGCACCTGCAAGCCCGCAGGTGCGAGTTGTGAGCCGTAGATGTGGAAGTTGGCAGTTAAGTGGTTTCCGCAGATGAACACCTGGGACCGCAGGTGCGAGTGCGCAGGTGCGTAACCTCTGGGCAGAACATATAAATTCTTGCCTTCGCGAATTTTAGCCATTTTTCATACGGGTTTGGAGCTTTTGAGAGAAATTTGAAGGGATATTCAAGGGGAATCACTTGGAGGTAATGTTTTTTAACTCAATACTTGATTCTATGGTAGTTTTTGACTGATTAAGCATGAAATTGATAGGATTTAAGGGTTAAAAATTGAGGATTTAGGGCTTAGAACTTGAGGATGTAAATTGGGTGATTGAGGAGTCAAATGAAGTTAGATTTTAATGAATTTAGTATGTATGGACTCGTGAGAGTATAAGGGTTCTGGTTTTGTGATTTTTATCGAATTCCGAGACGTGGGACCGGGGGTCGAGTTTGACCAAATTCGGGTTTTTTGATGTAATTTGATTATTTTTGCGTGGTTTTGTTCCTTTAGCATATATTTATGATATGGATCTGATTTTGACTAGATTCGAAGCGATTTGAGGCCGAGAAGAGCGGCAAGGGCATCGCAGAGTAGATTTTCATTCGGTTTGAGGTAAGTAACGATTGTAAATGTAGACCTGAGGGTATGAAACCCCGAAATTTTGTACTATTTTGATAAATGAGGTGACGCACATGCTAGGTGACGGGCATGTGGGCGTGCACAAGTAGGGATTGTGACTTGGTCCGTCCCGTGGAAAATGTAGGGTTGCATATTTTGATAAACTCTATATAATATCCATATGTTTTAGAAATGATTCTGTTAAATTGGGATGAATGCCATGTTTGGGGACTTGTATCGTACTGTTTGGACCCTCAGTGGTATTATACTACTATCCTCACATTGTTTTGATAAAAAATATATTTGCAGTCATGATTTATACCTTTTACTATTTAATCATGTTCATCACTCCATTTTAAATATATGAAAGTTATTTTGGGCTGAGTCCCCTTAGTTGTACTGAAATGCCCGAGTGGCATGTGAGGTTGATCACTAAGTGAGGCCGAGGGCCGGATTGTGAGGAAGGTTTGGGATCGGGCTGCACGCCGCAGCGTTATATACAGATATATGGATCGGGTTGTACGCCGCAGCAATATTGGGTCGGGCTGCACGCCGCAGTGATACAGCGCTTGGGATGTAGGAGCCCTTCCGGAGTCTGCACACCCTCAGTGAGTGCAGTTGACTATTCATGGATCGGGCTGCACGCCGCAGCGGTTATTATATGGTACCTATTGAGCGTGAGTGCTGAGTGTGAGTGCTGATTGGTGATAGTTGATAGTTGAATCACGAGTGACTGAGATGCTTACCTGAGAGACTATATTTGTGAGTGATACTTTGCCCGAGGAGCTTATTTATATGAACTACTGTTTTCACTCTTCCTTTTACGAGAGCCTCTATTGAAAATGTTGAACAAATATTTTAAGCAAGTCTCATTGAAAACTGGAGTTTTACGAAATATTCGGAATTTAAATTACTGATTTGATTCATTTATTTCCACTGTTGTTTATGTTATGAAATTATATGATTTTAAATGCTCGTCATTGCACTCAATCTTTAGTTATAATTGTTACTTACTGAGTTGGCGTATTCACGTTATTCCCTGCACCTTGTGTGCAGATTTAGGTGCTAGGGCTGAGTGAGAGCTGATTTATTCCTTTTGGAGCTTATTGGAGATTTGCGAGGTAGCTGCACGGCATCTGCAGCCTTGCCTTTTTCCTTCCTATTTCTTTAGTATTTACATTCTCAAACTTATATTGTATTTATGAGACAGTAGCAGACTTGTATTTTCTTTTAGTTGCTTATGATTGATGACTCCGGGGTTTGGGCAGTGTTTAAATGTTTCACCTATCTTTTCTTGTTTTGAAATGCTAAAACGGAAATTCTATGAAATATCGGATAGTAATGAACTAAATGGAAAGTTCCTTTATGATATGCATAGTGAATTGGCTAGCCTAGTATCATGATAGGCGCCATCACGACCGGGGAGTTTTGGGGTCGTGACAATAGTGTACGTGACTTGGGGAGAAAGAAAATGAAGGGGTAAGGACAAGTAAAAAATATGCTCAATCCAATTATGTGTGGGAGTTTTTTTCTTTTTGGCCAAAAGGCACGTGCGTGCACCGTAAATTAAAAAGGATTAAAAAGAACCCTTATGAGTAAGGGTGGCATGTGGGCCAGGACCGGGCCTAAATGGGCTTCATGGGCCGGTCCTAAATTACACGTGCTTCGAGGTTCCGGTCCTGGTGGCTTTGTGTAGGAACCAGCCCGGGGCCGGCCCCCCGAACTAATGGTCCCGGGCTAAGGGGGCCGGTCCCGGGCCTAAGTGGGCCCAACAGATACTTTTTATTTTTAAAAAAAATTTATAGAAGTTAGAGAAACAAATGGTAATAAAAATATCTAAAGCAATTCCTTGTAAATTATATAGAATTGTGGCCAAAATGTTTTAATTCTAATTTAAAGACAAAAATATTGTAAAGAGATATTCAAAGCAATGTGTTATAATTTTATTATAGCATTAAAAAAATATGGCAATATCTTTCTCAGTCTTCAACCCCCCTATGGATTGAGCACAACAAGGTGCTAATACCACCATTGAGAAGAAAAAGAAACTAATCAAGATGTGCCAAAATACAAGTTTCATAATACATAGTTACATACTAATTTTTGTTCATACAAGTTACATGGTATCTCTTACAAATTTCATAAATCCTTCAAGGTCCGGAGGAATTTTCGTTGGTGGTGGCGGAAAAAAAGCTTGGTCATCATCGCTTTCGGGCGAATCAGCATCCTCTGCAAGTTCAGCTAGCATTTCTTCGTAAGCTTCGTCTACCTCTAGTTGTGATTCAGCAAGTCCAAAATTTCTTCTTTCTCGACGGATCCAATCTCTGAAAAGTACTGATTTTTCCAAGCTCTCCCTCATAGACGCTCTATAATCACCGAGTTGAAGTCTTGCTTGACTGAAAGCTCTCTCCAATGCCACTGTTGAAGTTTAAATAGCTAAAATGTCTCGGGCCATCCTTGAAAGAATCAGAAAGTATTTTTCTTTATCATTCTACCATTCTAAAATAATAAAAGAACCGTCGGGATTCACTTCCTCAATTTCCTGTGACAAATAAACTTCAAGCTCATTTAGTTATGAAAGATCACTAGTACTAGAACCTTGAGAACCCCTGAACCCGCCCAAGAACTAAGTGTTCTTACTCCCGCAGTTCTTTTAGATGATTGAGAATCAAAAGAAGAAGAAGTTGGAACATTTGGTCTAGCCTAATCTAATGCAACTTGATAAGCATTATAAATAGTTTCAGCATTTGTTTTAATTGAGGCTATTGCATCCGGAAGTTTATACAACTCCTCATCTTCAAGTGCTAAACCATTATAAACAGTTTCATCCAAAATTGAGGACCTCCTAATTTCATAGTAGGATTTAACAAGGCAGCAACATCAAAAATAGGGGGAATAGGAAAAAAATATTTTTTAAACTTGTTTCTCATAGAATCAATAGCAAGTTTATTCTCCGCCCTCTGAAAAATGATCAAACAAATTTGCAAGTTTTGCAATATAAACTAAACAGTTAGAAATAGTAGGATAATATTGCCCAGAAAATATATTTGTAGCAATATGAAATTTTTCTATAAAAAGATACATGCATTTTAACATTAGCCCAATCTGCATTTGTAAGATGCTCATCATTATCACTTACATGAGCATTTTTTTTTAGCAAATTATACTACTAGGTTGGTTACCTAGTAGTAGTTTTATTAATAATAAT
>ML242841.1:3527-63365 GCA_005239495.1 Nicotiana undulata
TTTATATAGAACATAGATAGAAGTGAAAAAAGAAAAAATATTAAAAAAAAAGAAGACGAGGGGGGGGGGGGGGGGGGGGGGAGGTTAGACCCTTTTCATAGACGGCACTTCGAACGTGAAGGGGTTCGGGTTAGGCATCATTTTGAAGCCACCCACGGGTAACACAATTAGACAATCTATCAAAACTTCCAAGTTGACTAACAATGAGGCCGAGTATGAGGCCATGATTGCAGGTCTCGAGGCCAAATGTGACTCCCTACTTGTGGTAAACCATGTCAACAGAACCTTCGAGGTTCGAGAAGATCGAATGCAGATGTACTTGGACAATCTACTAGTGAAACTACATTGGTTTAAAGAATGGACCCTACAACATGTACCTCGAGAACAAAACAGTGAGGTCGATGCCCTTGCAAATTTGGGGTCATTGGTCGAAGACGACGAAATCTGCTCGGGGACTGTCGTACAACTTTCGAAGTCAGTGATCGAAGAAAGCCATGCCGAAATAAACACCACAAGTCTAACCTGGGATTGGAGGAATAAATATATCAAGCACCTAAAAACGGGAAGCTTCCATCGGATCCTAAGGAATCGAGGACTCTACGTACGAAGGTCGCACGATTCACATTGGTCGAAGAAGGAACACTATATCGAAGGATGTTCCATGGACCGCTGGCAATATGTTTGGGTCCCGAAGATATCGACTATGTCCTACAGGAAATTCATGAGGGCACTTGCGGAAATCATTCCGATGCTGAATCATTGGTTCACAAAGTCATCAGAGCAGGATACTATTGTGCTAATATGAAAAGGGATACTAAGGAATTCGTTCGAAAGTGAGAAAAGTGCCAAAGATATGCACCGATGATCCACCAACCCGGAGAGAAACTCCATTCAGTCCTATCCTCATGGTTGTTCATAAAATGGGGAATGGCTATCGTCGGCCCTCTACCATCGACCTCAGGTAAAGCTAAATTCATTTTATTTATGAATGACTATTTCTCTAAGTGGGTTGAAACACATGCTTTCGAGAAAATTAGAGAAAAAGAAGTTATAGACTTCATCTAGGACCACATTACATGCCGACTCGGGATGCCTGCCGAGATCGTATGCGACAATGGAAAGCAATTCATCAGCAACAAAGTAACAAAGTTTCTCAAAGACCGCAAAATAAAAAGGATCTTGTCGACGCCATATCATCCTAGTGGGAACGATCAGGCCGAACCGACAAACAAGACCATAATTAAAAATCTAAAGAAAAGATTGAACAACGCTAAGGGGAAATGGAGATAAATATTGTTCGAGGTCCTATGGGCATACCGAACAACGTCAAAATTCAGTACGGGCCCAATGTCGTTCTTTTAGTCTACGACGCCAAAGCTATGATCCCGATCGAAGTCGGGGACCCAAGCATCAGGTTTCGATATGCAACAGAAGAGTCAAATCACGAGGCTATGAATACAAGCCTCGAATCGCTGGATGAACTCGTTCGGATGGTCGCACAGAAGCAGCGGATCGAAAGGTACTACAACCGAAGAGCCAATCTTCGACATTTTTAAATCGGGGATCCAGTTATGATAAAGGTCACCCTCAATACTCGAGATCCTAACGAAGGAAAATTTGGCCTGGATTGGGGAGGACCGTATCAGATCCTCGACATCTTCGGAAAGGGATCCTACAAACTTGGCTCGACGAACGGCGAACAATTACGGAATAATTGGAACATATCACTCCTCAAACGATATTATTGCTAAGGTATGACTTTCTCCATTTTCATTTATATTTTATACTAACAATATCCAGGTGTTCGATGAAATACCTCGAAGGATTCTCCAAACACGAAGTCCGTAGGTCTGAAAGAATGCATTGCACTCTTTTTCCCTTAGACCAGCTTTTGTCCCAAATGGGTTTTTCCGGCGAGGTTTTTAACGAGGCAACCATTGTTCGTGCTTACTTAGAGCAATTCAACAGTATCCGAGGCTTATTTACAATCAACCTCGAATACTGGGGGGGAATCAATCTCATATGATTACAAGGAAAGTACTTTGTGTCGACATGGTCTCGATAGGTAAATTTTGTAAAGGGAAAAACAGTCGAGTGTACCGTGTCCGTGTAGATTACTCGAGCCCTAATGGAAAAACATGTACTCATGTATAATCTATTGAAAGAATTATGTTTCCTTACTAGATGATCTATGCCTTAAAATTTATACTTAACAATTTCATACTTATGCTCTATTGTAGAAACTGGATTAAGGGTCGATCACAACTGAAGTTCAAACAACTTACCCCATACTCGGGGACTGCCGCCCAAAAATCGACATGATCGAATTATTAAACTTCGAGACCGTAATACCTTAAAAAGGCAATCCTCGATTTTATAAGCCAAGGCCACCCTACTCGGGGACTGACACTTCGAACAAATTTGAAGTGTAATTGAGAAATAAGCCAAAGAGACAAATCCCAAGGCTACGACCAAACTAACACAGTTCGGAGCCGTCCGAATCCCTTAATGAAAAAAGGCCTTCAAATACTTTTATAAACTGGTTAAAAAGGCCACCCTCGACAAAATAACAAATGGGCTTCGACAACGTCAGCCCTCGAAAAACCCTAAGGGGTTTTGACTTATTCGAACCTTCGAATAATTGTTTACTGAACAATTTTGTTAAGGCATAACAAAGAAAAAGGGTTCGATAACACCAACCCTGGAAAATTTAATGAGTACAGACTTATCTCGTACTAAGGCATGACAAATTTTTATATGATTAACTTTTTTAGCGGAAAAGGGAAAAAACCATTCTTTTGAGGCCATATCGGCCCAATTCAAGAGCCTAAGGGAAGTTTTATTTCTTGAGTTCGAGAAATCATCCTCACTCAACTAAAACCTAAGTGCCGTCCTACTTCGAGTTCGAGCCAGTACTCACTCGACTACAAAGACTGCATTGGTTTGACTTCGATCAAGTTGCCTAAACTTCGAATTTACGAACAAAATTTTTACAAGGCATAAGTGAATCAAAATTTTCATAAGGCATAAGCGAATTAGAATTTTCACAAAGGCAGAAGTCGAGATAAATACAAAAAAAGGGAAATGTTTTATACATACGAAGATATTTACAATGGACCAATCAGGGCCCTACACAAAAGGAAAAAGAGAAGAAAAATACTAAGGCTCCTAACTATTCTCGGGGTCATCTTATCCATCTCCCCCCCACTCTCGAACATGCTCTCGGTGCCCTCATTAGCATCATCATCATTATCATCATCGTCAGAAGAAGCCAACACTCTAGCATCAACTTCGTGCTCTTTAGCCTTTACTATCTCGTCGGTAAGATCAAAACTTCGAGTGTGGATATCCTCGAGGGTTTCCCTCTGAGATTGGCATTATGGAGAGTTCATCAATCCAATGTGCTCGAGTTTGAGTAGTCTCGACAGCCTCTCTCGCTTGGACTTGAGCGACTTCAGCATCGGTCCAGTAGACGGACATGATCACCTCTGCCTCGGCCTTTGCATTTGCGATTTCAGTTCGGCCGTTGTAAGTTCGGAAGCCAACCGAGCCTTGAGCTCCTCTATTTTCTTCACCTGAGCTGAGCTTCCTTCAGGCCTTGAAGCTGACTCTCGACCGATGACAGTTGGGCTTGAGCAGTCTTTTTCTCTAAAGCTAAGCAGTCCATATGCTTTCCACCCCAAGGTCTCCGCCTTCATCATGTTGACCTCCTCACGAAACTACTCGATCCTCTCAACCTTCTACTGCAACTGTGAGATTGAAATGTTACCCTCCACTCCCGAATCAATCCCATGAGCTTTTAAGAGTATCATTACCTGCTCGATCAGGTCGGTCTGATCCTTGTGAGACTTAGCCAACTCGGCTCGAAGGTCCTTGATCTCCTCATATTTTTTCCCGCATAGAAAATTGAGGGCATTCCTTTCCTCCGAAATCCCTTGAAGGTCGGCTTCACATCGGCTCAGCTCAGATCGGGACTTGGAAAAAGCCTCGTGATGGAGTGCCAAAGCCTGTATGAAAAATAAAGGGAGTTAGACGGAAGATGGAGGAATATGATATCAAGAAAGGAATTAAGACTTACCCGATTCAGGACTCGTTGAGCCTCATCGAAGAGGCTGGACCCTTCACTCAGGTTGGAAGCATTTTCAACCTCGATAAAGCAATCTCAGAAGGGATCCTCCCCTCCAGGGGCTCCGTCTACCTCGGGGGTCCTCAAAGCTTGGCCATCCCGAATTTCCTCCTCGGAAAAAGCAGGGAGAGTAGGCGAGTATCCGATTACTATTTCCCCAAGTGAGTCACTTGGGGCATTCCTTTCACTTCGAAGGGCTTCAAGGCCGATCCCTTCAGACATACCCATTGTTTGTTCACTTCGGTGTGGGGCAGCCTCGATCTCCGACGACTCGGGGACTTTTCCCGAGTCCTTCTCCAAGACCCCCTCAATTAGAGGTGGGACCTCATCAACCACCACTAATTCAGCGGTCGGCCTTTGGGGCCTCGATGGTTTTCTTTACTCGGGCCACCAATACGGAGCCGTCTTCTTCTTCTTCTTCTTCTTCTTCTTCTTCTTCCTCCCTTAGCCGCTGAAGTACATCTAGGGGAAGGGGAATAATATTTGTCTTCCACTTGCGAACGAGGTTTTTCTTGGGTTTTGGGACTCCAGAGGTCGAGGTTCTTTTCCTCTTATTGTCCTTCACCGGTTTTGGAACCAGATCCGAAGTCTCCTCCTCGCCAGATGGGGGCCTCATGACCGCATCCTTTCCTAGGCATGCACACGAGAAAATTGAATAAGTAAAATAAATGCATCTTAATTGAATTATCAAATACACAAAAAATGTCTTACCATGATTCTTGGCCTCCCATCAACCCTTTGCTAAATCACGCCATGAGCGCTTGGTGTATGTAGAGGTCAGGTTCTGTGATCACGCTCAACTGTGTCTTCTAAAAAGACTAAGCGGGCGTTGCAAATATAATCTGAGTATTTAGCCCAGAGTCGAATCCCACAAGGAATTAACCTATCAATTGTTGTTGTTAGAGTACTAAATTCTTACTAGTCAACTTTCTCAAAAATTATGAATATTACTTGGTGTTGTTTTTACTACTACAGCTTAACAGAATCTATAAAACTAATAGTAACTAACAAGCAATTGTAAACAATTGGAATAAAGGTCTAAGGTAATGGTTTTCCCCGTTGTTGATTCCCCTAGTTGTATGTTTCCTATAGTTTTTACTTAGTTGTCTCTATCAATCATGAACTCTCCAGTTATCATAAATCTCTCTCAAGCAATTATGATAATTTACAAGACGCACTCTCTCAATCTACGCTAGCTAGATTCACATTACAGTTCACTTTAGATTGCATCCGAGGTATCGTTATCTCTAATCCAACCTCTAAACCCTCGGTTATGACTCTCGCCTATACTCCGGGAGTGATGTTGTTCAAACAACTACCTAAATATGCACTCTCTCTCGAGCAGATACACACTAAATAGGAACAGCTAATTGATGGCCTTTCAATCAACTACAACAAGAACGTAGTTGAACAAATAGAGATTAACAACCAAATCAAAACTATATTAATATAACAACGAGTTCATCCCCAACGGGTTCCACCAAAACCTTAGGTTAAAAGATTTAGCTACTCATAACAATGATAAAAACTACAAAAGAATTCATGAACAATGTAAAATAGGAAGAAGAAGGAAAAACTCGTAGAAGAATTCCCCCGCCTTGCTCCTCTTGTGTCTCTGCCTCCTTAGGTCGAATTTGTGTCCAAAATATGTCCAATCCCCTAAAAATAATGTTCTCCCATGTATATATACCAAGTAGGGTCGGGCCCAAACAATTATACCTTCTCCTACGCAAAAAAGTACAAGTTTCCAGGCCGCCACTAGCGCAACAGCTCTAATCTCGCGTTAGAGGTCGTGCTAGTGGGGTTTTATTCTGCCCCAGTCCGCGTCAAGCCCGCAGTCGCAGTTTCGATCGCATTTTTGACCATGTTACGTTTGGAATTGGGAAAAACGTAAAACATTAAAGTTGTAGCCCTTTGAGTTATATTGCCAACCATATATTGTATAGCCCAAATGGAATTCGGAGCAGAAAGTTATGTCAATCTTACTAGACAGTGCACAATATGTCTCCTCGAGTCTTCGTTTGTTCTCAACTATCAAATTTGACCCCCGAACATGATCCCGGCTTAATTACTTGAGCTTTTACTCAGACTTCAAAGCTCCAAATCACTTAAATTCATTCCATAACATCTACATAGCTCGAAATCACTCCTACAAGGCATAAAACACACAGTTAGTGCAAAACACTAGCGATTAAAGCTCAAACTCAATTAAAGTATAGTAAACTAGAGTGTAATAAGCGACTAAAATACGTAATTATAGTCTATCATCATTCTGAACCCAGGTCTTGAGGTCGGAAATGCACAGGGCATCCAAGAGATCACTGCAACTCGAAAAAGGACATCAATGAGAAAAGGCAAAAGAACAAAATAATACTTGAAAGCTAACAGTGAAGCGACACTTACGTTTCATGTTCCATTTATCAGGAAATGGCAACTTCTAGGCCCGAATGAGGTCGAAAGTCCTCACTCGAACGAATTGGCCCATCTAGCATCGGTCCTTTTCTTCGTCTATGCTCAAGAACAACGTTTTGGTAGCCCGACGCTGGAGTTTTATCAACCCGCCCCGAAAGAGACGGGGGCTATACAATCTGATAAGGTGATCGAGGGTGAAAGGGATCCCCTCGACCATGCTCACGAAAACTAAAAGCAAAATAATAATTCGCCAAAAGGAAGGATGGATTTGGCCTAGGGTTATTTGATATTGACGGCAGAAATCAACAATGACGGGGTCGAGGGGGCCAAATGTGAAAGGGTAAGTGTAAACACTTAGAAACCCTTCCACATGGGTCGTGATGTCCTCTTCGGAGGTTGGGATCACAACCACTTTATCCTCCCAGTTGCAGTCTTTCTTTATCTGCTTAAGGTATCCCTCAATTATCGAGCATATATACCTCGACGTTGGCTCGCACCGACCAGGAACTGACGAGGCCTTATCGGTTTTTAAATCGGAGTTTAACGCGCACCCCCAGGATGCACTCGTAAAGACGGGGTTCCATTGGCATTTTCTCGCCGCCCGGTTGAGAAGACGAAGCAACTTCTTTTTGTGGAACTGTTTTAGATGTTTTGCCATTTTGGTATGAGTTTGAAGAAAGAGGAAGGTAATAGGACTTGATGTTTGAGAAAGGATTAGCAACAAAACCTAAAGATTTTGTGAAGAGGGAGAACATAGGAGATGTAAAAGCCTTGGAGATTAGAGGAAAGTAAAATTTGAATCGATGTGAAGAGGTCTTATTTATGGGATTCACGACGACTGTTCAAAGGCCCTAGTGGCCGACCACCAACTGACACTCATTGATGATTTGGGGAACTGTACCGACGGGACGCTTCGGTCACTTTCGCCGCTAACGTCACGGGGATGATGTCATAACATGTCGAGGTGAAAAATCGAAGACTCAATTCGTTTCTTGTCATTACACTTCAAAAAATGAGGGGACTATCTGTATACAGTTAAAATCGGGACAACCCGATTTTACTATTTGACCGAGACCTGGAGGTTGTATCGAAGGACGACTTCGTAACGGAACAGACTAAATCACGAGGATAAGATATCGAGTTCAGAATCGAGATACCGGTCAAGATCGAGACTAGTAGCAATCGGGGGCAAATGAGACAGACAGCGAGTAAGGTCGAAGATAACATGATAACGAAAATGCGAGATATCCGTGACATGTCAAAAATCATGGCGGAGATCTCGAAACAGATCCAATCACGAACGACAAACTCGCTAATCATGAGATTTTATTCTTTAATTAGAGTTATACCATAAGTAGAATTCCTCTACTATATAAAGGGGAGTTCTAATAATTTGTAACACATCATTCACAGACATCAAAGCAATATAATTCTCTCTTCTCGCTTACACTCTTGTTTATTAGTTTGTTATATTTTAATTGTTCTTGCATCAACTAGTTCGAGGGTATCCAAACTCGAGGGCTGAGTTTCATTTTATCGTCGGTTTGCTTTACTTTATAATTCAATTATGTTATTTATCTTCATATTTATCAATTAGTATTGAGTGAAATCACGTATCCTTAAAACTACCTTATAAGATTAATTATTATCCAATTTTAAGGGTAAACATTTGTTACTGCCAAATAAATGAGTCAGAATTAAAATTTGGTCGGTTTTTCAAAACAAGCTATTTTCCCGGCAACCAGAAAATTTTCGTATTGTGGATTGGTTCTACTGTTCCCAATTGTTGGGTCGTTGTCACCTTGTCCTAGAGAAGTCCTTCTCTTACTCTTTTACAGCGTACATATAGTTTTAACTGTAAATTTTAAAAGTACACATTAATAAAAGAATTGTTTTTTCTTTGATCTCAAACAAAGAATCTTTTCTTTCGGCCCCTCTCTAATCCTTAATAGTGGGCCTGTCCTCCTATCAATGTTCCTCTCTTTAAGTCAGAACCACTAGCCGCACAGAATTTTAAAGAAAGCGAAACACACATTGTTAAATATTACAAAAATAATTCGAGGTGAAATATTTGGGATATAAATTATAATCACCAATGAGAGAAAAAAGTTGAAGTTGCGGCTTTTGACATTCATGGTTGAAATACTTTAAATATTCTTGGCAAACTTGTAGTTATACGAGACTTCCTTCTCTTCACTTGTAATATTAGTTGTTATTTTATGCTAGGCTTTCTATGAATTGGTAATGTAAGAATGGTGCTTAACATTGAGTTCTAATGGGGATAAAAAAAGGGGAAGTACATAAATAACTATTTTCAGGAATGCTATTTGGGAACATCAGTACTCATTTTATCCTTAAAATTTAAACTGAAATCTTAATTCGGGACAATTCAGGACATTGTGTCCCGGAAAATTGAATTGTAAAACTAAAATTCAGAATAAATTGGCTAATTTTTAAATAGTAGCCCTTTTCTATGGTGCCATCTTCACATAAAGAAGGCCTTATAGGCAGACAACCCACTTAGAGTGTGATAGGTACGAAGAAAAATATTTTCCTGTAAAATATTTTCATGAAAAATGAGTAGTTTTATCACTTATTATTCCTTGTTTGGATGGTGAGTAGAAAACTTTTTTCGTAAAATATTTCCTAGTGTTTCATTAGAGTATAATTTTTTTTTTGCCTCCCCAGCCCCCATCCCCAAATAACCAACGTTTTCAGAACTCTATTTTCTTCAAAATTTAATTATTCTCCTAAAAATTCATATATATACTCTATAACTATAAAGAAAATACTCTTTCTACAACATGAAAATAAAGTAATCATTTTATTGAAATAAAAGAAAATACTTTTTCTACATCATGAAAAGAAAATACTCATTTTGTTGAAATGACAAAGAATACTTTTTTTGTTGAAATGAAGAAAATGCTTTTTCCACATCATGAAAAGAAAGTACATTTTTTGTTGTTAAAATAAAAAAAATTATATCATAAAAAGAAAATACTCATTTGTTGAAATAAAAAAAATCTATCTATAACATAAAAAGAAAATACTCATTTTGTTGAAATGACAAAGAATACTTTTTTTGTTGAAATGAAGAAAATACTTTTTCCACATCATGAAAAGAAAGTACATTTTTTGTTGTTAAAATAAAAAAAATTATATCATAAAAAGAAAATACTCATTTGTTGAAATAAAAAAATCTATCTATAACATAAAAAAAAAATACTATTAATAATATTTTTATTTAGGGTGGGGCGGGAACGAGGGTTCGGGGTAGAGTAGGGTAGGGGCGAGGTGAATTAGGTGGGGGTGTGGGATGGGTTGGTGGGGAGAGGGTATAGAGTGGGGCAGGTTTAAAAAGAGGTTTGAAAAATATTTTTCATTCTCTTCGTAGGGAAAATATTTTCCTCCAATTGGAGTAAAAAGAGTTCTTGAGAAAAATATTTTCCAAAATATTTAAACCAATCAAATATGAGAAAATTAAAAATTCATACCAAACACACCTTTAGTGTAAAACTTGTTGGCATGGTTAAGTTCCGAACTCCCTTCTCTTTCGAGAGCCTTCGCCTTCTCCAACGAAGGGCGAAAGTGGGCCTTTCTCAGCAAGGTTATCCAATTAGTGTCAGAAGAACTTATTTTTAAGGGATTTGGCATGACAACTAACGGTGTTAATCAGGTGGGCCGGATCGGGCTAGGTAAGGTAAAAAGTGAACCGCACAAGTTATAAACCGGGTCGGTTACGGGTTAGGGTTTAACGGGTTCGTATTCATTCGGGTAAAAATTAAACCGTAAGGGTTACGGGTCAACCAGGTCGGGCCGGGTTAACAGTAAAATATTTTTTTTTTTTTTGTATTTGTATTTGTTATAACTACCGTAAAAATATAAATAAATGAACAAACTTATAAAAATAGTGTTTGAATAAAGAATGTAAAGACTTTAAAATTCTTATATTTGAATATATCTTAAGAATTTAAATTTTAAGATAATAGAATACAATGAAGATGGGAAAAAATTGTACTTATAATTTGCAAGTTCAAACTTGCAAATTAAAGTTTGCATTTAATACTTCACATTAAAGTTCAAATTTTCACTTATCATTGCATAATAAATTAATAATACTTCAAATTAATCTAACACACTATAACATTAAGCATAATACGTCTAATAATATTAAAATAACACAAATTGTCTCAAATCAAACGAATTTCTGGTGAACGCTCAAGACAAATCTTCATATGCCTCCTTAAACAGTCTGTGCATGTGCACTTTGGACAAAGATTTAAGATTAGACCATAATTCCTGCACTTTACTTTGTAAGCTTCTTCACTTTCTTCTACCACCTCAAAGTATTCCCAAACATATGAGCGCACTCTAGAATCACGGGGTATGATTTAACTTGAGTGAAAGAATATAAGATTGAGAAATGAGAGATGAGTGAAGAAATGATGAAGAGGGGGTGTATTTATAGTTTTACAAAAGGTTAAATTAGTAATTTAGAAAAATGTTAATTTTTTTTTAAAAAAGGCTCCAAAAAGGGTCATTTGTGCAAATCAGCCGTTGGGCAACGACTCCCTTGGCAGGTGATCGTTGCCAACGGTCCAGTGGGCCCCAAACAATTTAAAATAAAAAATAAAAAATAAAATAAGCTAGCCGTTAAAATCGGTCTGGGTCGGGCAGATTTAACCGGTAAATATACTGTTTACTTTTACTGGATTTGACCGTCTGGGTAACCGGTAGAAATAAACGGCCCAACCCCCCTTACCCCTTCTATCCAGCCCACCCGGCCCCCTTTGTACCGGGCCGGTCTGGTTCCGGTTTCAACCGGTCTGGGCCAGTCCGGAAACGGGTCAACCCGGCCCTTTGACACCCTTAATGACAACTAGGTCCAACAAAATTAGCATAAAAAGCCAATATTTTAGGATTTGATATGTGGTAGCCTAAAGTTATTCTCTCTCTTCTAATAGTTAAACCACATTTTTCATAAAAATAGCAAAAAATATTTAAAACCCTCTCTCTCTTCTCTTATAGCAACCATCATCCTAGAAATTAGGTTTCATTTCCTTCAGCAGTATCCGAAAAAACTCCCAAATATTTTTTAATTATTTATTTTTATTTGTATTTCCAAATATATATAAAACAATACTAATTATATTATTTACATATCACTGCGTATAACATAATAATAATGTGTATATCAAAAAAGTATATTGAAATATTATTTTCCTTCTTTGTATAACACGTTTCAGATTGAAAACTCTAGTTAAAGACGATTCCACATGTGTATCCCTATCCATTACCTGATAAAACGATTCTTTTCCGGTAAAAAAAAATGATCTTTCCCTTGTGTTCGTTATATCTCTATGTACATAAGTTATGTCTTGTGTATATCACGCGCATCTGTGTATATCCATGAAAATTTGTGTTATATATACGATATACAGTGTGGTTTACATGAGCGTCCATAAAAAAATGTGTTGTATACACGATATACAAAGTGATATACACAGACGTCCTTAAAAACCTGTGTATGATACACATTGATGTACACGATATACAACATGATATACACATGTCCCAGTTGGATTTTTAGGTCTGCTTTTTTTTAACCTTAAACCAGTCTAAATCACTTCTCTTGCTCAAATTTTGTATATAGCCTCGTTTAGGTATTTTCAGTCAATTTCAATCACATCTTCTCGTTCAATCCAACCAAATAAAAGAGGAGAGAAGAAAAATAAATTTGAAATGTATTTTTTCTCTATTAGTTTTTGCTTCTAATTTTCTCTGATGTGAGATCAACCTTACCTTTCATCCCACTAATTTTTTTTGCATAATTTTCAAGAATTTTTGCTAAACAATGAGAGTGAAAAAGAAGAGATAAAAGAAGAATTAGAAGGAGGGAAAGGGGAAGGAAGCAGTGAACAAGAAGAGGAGTGAGCAGCGAAGAGGGGTGTGGGAGGGAGCAGACGGTTTGGAACCAATTGTTTGAGAGAGTATATACAAGAGAGCAGTTTTTAAGGATTTGGCTATATAATGCCAATTGTTTGGGGCTATCTTTGCCAAACCTAATGTCAAGTTAAAAAATTACCAATTTTTGTTATGTGTTGTCACCTAGTGCGATTTTCTCTATTTCTAAATGGGATTTTTTTACCTATGTATATTACATATGAAACTTATTTACCTTCCCTAATCAAGTTTTAACTTAATTACAAGATCATATACAATTTACCAATTATATACAGAACAATTTTGAATGAGTTTTCCCCAATCACAGTATTTGTTTTCCTCTTTCTCTATTGAGATCAACCATTTTTTTACAAAGGATTTCTTCTAAAGCTCATAATTTTCTCTAACAATAACGAAGAAAGGGATTAATATTTTTTTTTATCGAGCTGAATCTTTTCATGTGTGGAGTTTCGATCTTTTCTGGGTTTTCTTTTTTTTTTTGTTGCGTTCCGATAGCGGGCTAGCAACATATGGATATTAATCACTAAATTTTGAAGGTGCTTGACTCTCCACCATTTACAGTCATTTAAAAAGCTTCAAAGCCTTGATTTCGAATTCAGAGTTTTCAAATAATGTTATTTGTTTGGATTGGGTGTTATGACAAACACTTGGTTTTATGTATTTGGTGAAGCTTAGATTTGATTTGGCTAAGTTTTTTGATTGAAATCCGAAGAGGAAGCAACATAACACATCACATAGAAAATATATACAAATCATATACAAAATACATACAAAAAATATATTATAAAATTTGTGTTAAAATAATATTTAAGCTGTATGATTTTGTAATTGTATTTAGTTGGGTAAGAATAATGTATGAAAGTTGTAGATAAGTTGTGAATAAGTTGTATACTGTATAATTTGTTGTATGAAATTTATTTATGTATGTTGTTGTAGATATAAATTTTGTATGAAATTTTGTTTTAAATTTGTAACATGATGTACCATACATTATTCTTTTCTTAAAATAGGTAGTTATGGCAAAAAGAGTGAAGAGTTGTACTAATTATGGCTTAAAATAGGTAGCACAACTAGAATGAGTCTTATCTAGATATGGAAGGGCAATTTGAACTTCGTTCCCTCTAGTTACGCCTTTTCCAAGCAAATAATCTCCTAATTTAAGGCACTAATAATGGTTTGTATATATATTGGAAAAAAAAACTTATTTAGGACGGGTAATCTGCTTACAGTTTAATGCTTCAACAAATTTATTTTTCAGTATTCGATCCGTAATCTTTCTCATCGCATACTCTATTTGCTCTCTGTATATTACCATGTTCGAATATATTTCCATAAAATTATGACTGAAAATATAAGGAGTTTTTTTTTTGGACCAAGTGCGTGCTGTGGTATTTAGTTTGGTGAAAGCAGACATGGGATCCCTTACAACTGCTTATATTCAATATATCCATGATAAACGGCCTGCGAGATCACACCGTCTCACAATATAACCATTGGCAATAGACTTATTACCAAAATAACGATGCCGAAGATATATATACCAACCAAATTGACTACCGATGGGAAGAAGCGAAAGGTATGATGAATGTCTTTAGTTATGCTTTATCTGCTGCAATATATTTAGCAACTTGGCTTTATAGCACACTGGCCTAGTATATGTAGCTTTTCTGTCTTGTTTTCAAATTGGTAAAGAACGATAATAAGTAAAAATGCTGTATGTTCATCAATAAGTGGTCGTGCCGGAGTGGTTATCGGGCATGACTAGAAATCATGTGGGCTTTGCCCGCGCAGGTTCGAATCCTGCCGACCACGTTGAGTTTTTTGTGTATCTGAAAAGCGAGAGAGGGTGTGCCTCTCAATTAGAGTTTCAGCTATATATTAGTCGATCCTAAATGGATTAACCTTTTAATAGTTATCATTTTTTCCTTAATGGGTGAACTGCTTAATGTCTAATTGCTCATAACCTTGTAGTCTTTCGGCGTGCAGACAAGAATCGGACCTTTTATCTGCAAATTGGTGGGAATCTGTCAAAGCAAATTTGCCTTTGTTAAAAGGATAATATAATGTTGCAATTTTAAAGTCTAGTTTCTGGATTAAAAGATGCATGAAATTTGAAGTAACTATCACTCATATTAGCATTAGTTTCCTCCTTTTCGGCCGTGATCGAGTTATTCTAACTTCCAATCAGATTTCATAGAGATAAAATGTTTTATAACTACGCCAGCCTGGCTGACACAAAATCATACTATGTCCAATTAATTAATGTTGCAAATATTTTATTTACCAAAAAAATTTAATGTTGCAAATATTTGATCGGAAATGTCATAAATGGAGGCAAATTCTGTTGTGATTAGTCGTATGAGAAAAATATTCCTACAATATAGTATGGTGTAATTATTACTCCTAGTAAAAACTCATATTAAATAAGAAAAAAAAACTAAGATCCACCTAAATTGTGATCAATGTAGAGTTAACTAGGGTGTACATATGTAGAGGTTTCCTGAATTCTATACTAATACTATCTACTATTTGAAGGATTGCTACTTGTGAATAAGTGATGCAAATAGACTCATTGGGTAGAAACTTGGTTCAAATTTTTGGCAGAATTACATATGAAAGCAACGAACAGCAGGGACAACTAGTACCAGAGCCACGATTCTCTGACGTAGGAAAAGCATTGAGCTTAATTCCACATGGGTGTATAAATTCTTAATTAGTTTCTTGCAGATTAGTTTTCCTTTTAGTCCTTTCTATTTCAAACGGTGCAGGAGCAGGAGTTCAATATTTTTTAGTATATATTTCCTTTAGTTACTTAAGGTGGGGTCCATTATTTTATAGGATAATGTATATTTATCCTAGCTAACTAAATGATTAAAATAAAATAAATTACCGCAACTATGGATTTTATATATGTTTGCTTTTAGCCACGATAAACGGTTATGAATACTCTCATCTTTTCACTTTTCTATGATCAGATAACTACTGATAATCGAGTGTTAAAAAAGACGGCAAAAGATATCGGCTGCTGATGGAGAACGCAAAAAGGTATATTGAATTTATTTAGTTATGCATTATCTGCAGCACTATATGTAGCAACTTTGACTTTATAGCAACCTGGCTTTTTCTCTTGATTTCTTCATCTTATATCTAATAAAGTTGAGAAGTTCAACAAGTGGTCGATGCCTAACAGATAATTGACCTTTTGCACGTGCTGTTTTTTCCCCCCCTAATGGAAATTTGCTCATGAACTTTTAAGTCTTAGAGACATGTAGACAAGACTTGGACTTGTTATCTGCACGTTGGTGGAATTTGTAAAAGCACTTTTGCCTTTCTTAAAAAATAGTTATGGAGTTGTAGTTTTAATTCAGATTAGAATAACTGGATAAATAATGTGCCTGGTTATGACATATATTGGCGTTGATCTCCTCCTACAAATCGATTTAGTTCATATTCCAGTCAGATCATTGCTTACAAATAAAATGTTTCATCAACTAGGCAAGCATAGCTAACACGAAATCGTTTTATTTCCAAATAATTAATGTGGCTAATATTTTTAAAAGAATAGATCGCAAATGGAGGCAATCTTTTTTTATGGCTAGTTTCACACACAAATTTTAGAAGTTTTTATAAGTAATATTTGCATCCAGTCACCTTTGCCCCTTCGTACTACGCAAATGGGTATGAGATTATGGAGTCCATTCAATGCTTACTGAACACACTCTCTTAACCAAAGCCAATTATTTAAGCAATACCTGCCCACATTATATATTAGATGACTAAAATTCTTTATTCTCTAGCTAAAAATATCGTTTAATATGTTTTTTTTTAAATGGTTCTACTTATTTAAAAAATGGATAGATAAACCTCTAGCATTAAAATTGAATTTTTACAAGGATTTTGTATAACGTAGGGTCAAGTTGATTAATGTGCAGGATTAGGATTTTAAGAACACAATTCATATGGGATTAGAAAAATATTCCGTGACATATTCTTTAACAACAAAAAGAATTAAGAGAAAGAAAAAACAATTGACATCCAGTTTTATTGTGTTCAATCTTGAGTTAACTGGGTGTGCTATATTTCTTATCATCCCCACTCATTTAAAGACATTTCCTAAATCAAATTAAATGTTGAGAATTGTAATGTAATTACATGGACCTAGTGTTCCTCAATATTCCTGAGTCATTCTGTGCAGTAGATACTAGAAAGTAGAAAGAAATCAAATCAATCAAGAAATTTAAATTAGATCGCCCGAATTGGGGGCAAAAGAAATTATTAAGGGGCTAATCGTACTCAGAGCCACGATTTCCTGACGTGGAGAAAAGCATTTGAATTTTGAACTTCAAATTCTTGTAGGTCCATTGTTTAATAGGATAAAGTATAAAAATCCTAATTACATGATCAAACCAAAAGGAATTACGGTGGCCACTTCACACCTACATAGCTAAATATTGCGTTAAAAAGTCACATCGACCCTACATAAATTACAAGGGCATAACTTGATTACGTCAAGAAGAGTAGACATTCAAACCTTTTCTAATGGTCCTGATCAATATATAAGCAATAGTTGACAATATAAAAAGATATCTTTTGTCACTAAACCTTGTCCTTAAATTACAAAGAAACTATTTCGACGCCAACTATTATAAATTAAATTCCAATACGTCGGCAATAAGGTTTTACAACTTGGCATTCTCAGTTTTTTTCCCTTGCCTTTTGTGCTATTTATTCTTTTACTGAAACGGAAGAAAAGTTTTTACGTCACGTGCGCGGATAGGACTCTAGCAATCTTCCCAAGACTCCAAAATATGGTGTGTTGTTAAAATTGGGTATATTCTCTGCCCGCGGCAAGATTTTTGAGCTAAGAATTGTGGCTAAGAATGCCTTTTTTGTGTGTGTGTACTTTCAGTTTTTTCGAGTGGCTCAATTAATTGAGAGAACACTTAAAGCCCAGAGATCCTCTAAGGAAGATCAATGCGACTGCCTAATAAACTGCCAAATGTCGAGTTAATTTCATTACCTGCCAAATGCCAAACAGGCTGGGTAAGCTAGTTTTAAGTTGGTTGTCAGGTATCACAATCTTCCTCCTTTATCGTCATAAAAAACTATTTTTTGTAACACAACGTAACTGAATTTACGCATCATAACAATAAATTCATTAAACTTTTGCAGTCTAACAACAAAAGCTACCCATTGAGGTGATTAGAGAAAGGTTTTATGACTATGGTTATAGTAAGTAAAGTTCAAGTGTTCAACTACATTAATATGATAAAAAATAATTTTATGACTTTACTAGTATTATAGTAAGTTATTAAGTCCAATGATCATAAGTAAAATCAACGCGCATGGCGGCTGCAAAAATAGAGACCATCAAGATTGTCACAAATGGTAATATAACGGAGCAATGGTGTAACGATCCGCTCGGTCGTTCCGTAGAATTTGCACCGTTATTCATGTTTCTTCCTTGTTATGCATTGTTTTGTTGTTTATGATGTGTTGGAGTCGGGTGGTTCAGGTTCGGAGTGGTTGTAATGAGAATTGAGACACTTAGTCTCTTAGAGTAGCCTTATAGTTAGAAAAGTCAACTGGGAGTTGACTTCTTGGTAAACGACCCCAGAATGCGGATTTTATGGCTCGGATAGCTTCGTTAGGTGATTTGGGACTTAGGGGTGTGTTCGGAATGTAATTTTGATGTCCGCTGTAGAATTAGGCTTGAATTGGCGAAAATTAGTTTTTAACGAATTCCAGTCGGCTGTGAAAAATAGGCTATCGAGGTCAGAATGGAATTCCGGAAATTAGAACAGGTTCGAAACGTCGTTTTGGATGTGCGTGCAAAATTTCAGGTCAATCGGAGGTGTTTTGGACGGTTTCAGCGTTGTTGGTGGAATTTAGGAATTCAAAGTTCATACGCTTGAATTTGATGTGATTTTGATGTTTTGATGTTATTTTGGGTGTTCCGAGGGTGCGACTAAGTCCGGATGATCATTTAGGACTTGTTGGTATTTTTGGTTAGGGCCCAGAGGGGCTCGGGAATGATTTCAGATGGTTAACGGGGGGGGGGGGGGGGGGGGTGGGGGGGAGATGGAGGAGGCAAAAGCCGTNGCGGGGGGGGGGGGGGGGGTCTTGGACTTGGATTGTGCAGCAACAACTGCTGGTGTCTTTTTGCCGGTGTGACCACACCTGCGGATAGGGAACCGCATAAGCGGAAGGGGTACCGCATATTCGGATTTTGAGAAGCTCAGTGTAAGGCCGCAGATGCGGACATGGGACCGCACCTGCGGAGTCGCAGGTGCATAAATGGAGCCGCAGGTGCGAGTTTGGCCTGGTTAATGAGAAGTCGCAGGTGCGGTCCGCAGGTGCGAGAAGTAGGAATGCATGTGCGAAAAGCCTGGGCAGAAAGTACATAAAGTGGACTTAGCGAATTTTAGTCCTCTCTTCACCATTTTTCATACGGGCTTCAAGCTTTTGGAGGGTTTTTGAAGAGGAAAGCGATAGTTCTTCATTGAGGTAAGGTTTTTGGACTTTATAACTCGATTATATGTGATTAAGACCTAATTAGTGGTGATAATTTGGGGAAATCTGTGTAAAAAGGGGTAATTAGGGCTTGAGATTAAGAGACCTTCTAATGATGATTTGAGGGGTTATTTGGACTCCGATTTCAGTGTTTTTGACATGTACAGACTCGTGAGAGGATGTGGATCATTTTGGTATAAATGTTATCGAGTACCGAGATGTGGGACCGGGGTCGGGTTTGACCAATTTCGGAATTTTTGAGTACTTTTGATAAATTTCGATTGGGTTTCATTCCTTGGCATATTATGATGGTATAAATATGATTTTTGGTAGATTTGGAGCACTCGGAGACCGAATTTAGAGGCAAGGGCACTGCAGAGTAGTATTTTAGCCGATTTTGAGGTAAGTAACGTTTCCAAACTTGGAACTGAGGGTTCGAAACCCCAAATTTTACCTGATATATGATGTTAATTAAGGTGACACACATGCCATGTGACGGGCGTGCGGGCGTACACCGAATGTTTTTGGCCAGGCTCATCCCATGGCACTGCCTAATGGCTATTTCGGGCTGAAACTTGTATTGTGAAGGTTGTAATTACTTTGAACATATTAGAAACCATGTCAAGTATAAATGCTAGGGATTCACGCCCAATATGTTCAGACCCTGAGTGGGCCTGAACATATTGCTTCCATGTACTCCGTCATGTTATAGCATATGTTTCATGCTGCAATCTTAGTATTTGTTAGTTTACATACATGTTATCATTGTTTTGGTATGGTTCTTATACCTGTGAGCCTTGAGAGTGAGACTGGAAAGTATTGGCTGAGTGAGGCCGATAGCCTGATATTGAGACAGTATGAGATCGGACTACGCACTGCAGCCATCCTCGAATCATGCCTTCGTTGGCTTGATATAGTGCTTGGGCTTACAGGAGCCCCTCCGTAGTCTTTTACACCCCCAGTGAGCGCACATATATTGAGGGATGAATCTTCTCTAGGCATGGATCTTGTCCGAAGTTATTGATATATTGAGAGATGAATCGTCCCTGGACATCGATTTTGTCCGAGTGATATGTTCCGGAGATGGATCTTCTCCGTGGCGCTGGACTGGCCTTTTTCCCCTCAGTACTACGTCACTTTATTTATGTATAATCCGGTATGGACTTTTCCTTGGGCCTGAGGGCCAATTCTAGTACTGAGTGGACTTCCCTGCGAGTGTTTGGGATACTGTGTACATACCATTTCTGATTTCTTGTGATCATATGCTGGCATTTTGTTTATCATCAGTTATATTACTGTCATGCCCAAGTTTATACACTGTTATTTATAAATATCGGAGGTTTAGTCCATCACTACCTCTCAACCCATAGTTTGGGTTCGTTACTTCTGAGTTGGTGTACTCACGTTACCCTCTGCACCTTGTGTGCAGATCCAGGTACTTCGGGACCCGATAGCGGATTCTGAGTAGCCGTCAGAGTTTTATCGGAGTTGTCGAGGTAGCAGCTGGCGATCATGACCTCGCCTTCTCATTCTTATTCTTCCTGTTGCACTTTTGTTTATGACAGACTATGTTGTCTATTTCTCTATTTTAGTACCTTTATGTATTAGCAGCTCATGACTGAGTGACACTAGATTCAGGGTTGGTTTTGAAATTGTGCATCAAATGTTGTTTTAAACTTTTGAACGGATTATTATCAGTATTTTACTTTTAAATATTATCATTTTCTGAAAAGTAAATTTAGATTCCATAAATATGTGGCTTGCCTGGTTCTATGACAGGCGCCATCACAACTAAGTAATTGGGGTCGTGACAAGTGGTTAAGATATCATATCTCTATTGACTAATGAAACATTGCCGCAACCAGCATATACTGTTTTCCAAATGTTATCTTGACTGCAAAATTATAGGAACATTAACGTAACACCAATAAAGATGCAACCACTGATGTACTACGTATTAAAGAACAATAAGCATAGTAATTAATGTCGTACTTACAAGATATTAGTGGTGTAGTATTATATAAAAGGTCACCTGATATATAAAAGCGATGGCTGAGCATGGGCGGTGCTTTGCTAGGACATACTAGATGAGGAAAGACCCGTATACGAACCCAATATTGTAATCTTAAAATTGTTGTTTGTTGTTACTTAGTTAATTGTTCAATAAATAAATCAATCATTTTTATATCCATTTAATAACTGATAGAGAATAATATTGGGATTACAATTTATAATTAATTTATTTTAATAATTTACAAAAAAATAAACTATAAATTATTACCAACTTAAGTTGCTCCAACTAACGTAAAATAACTATGTGCTATAATACTCATTTTAACATCCATGTCAAATGTAAACATCAAATTGAAAAATTGATTTGAATGGTATTATTTCCCCACTGTATTTGAATATTTAACAAGAAAATACATTAAAGCTACAAGTGTAATTTATATTAACAATTTTTTTTAGAATAAAAAGCTTACCAATCTATTTATAAACTAATTTTGAATACATCCAAACTAGTCTTGCAAGTGTTTCAATAGTGGAAACAATCAGCTACTTCATGAAAGTTAAAACGAACAACATTATTCTTTACAATAAGATAAAAGTTGAAAAAAAAACCCTATGATTTTACTTATGTCTTGTATATAACAAAATCAAGAGAATTTTTAGTATAGTATACAAAGAGAACTTTCAAGGGGACTTGCATCCATAACGATGCGATTTACTACTTCAAACAAAGAGAACCAACTACATTAAACAAATATTAACATGATATTAATGGTAGTAATTCAATATAGTAGTTCAAATTATATTCTATTATAACTCTTTAAAATGTTGTTAACTGGTGATAAGATAATAAATATCTTATAGAAGTTTATATAAATTATAGGGGTTTTAAATTTTTTTCTTAATTAAGGAGATAAGAGAAATATTTTTATTTTTTGTATAGATTTATCATATGTTAATTTTTATAATGAAATAATATAAAAGTTATAACAAATAATATTTTAAGACAATTTATAGATAGTTAAAAACTTATCAGGAAGAATGAAGTTCAAACCATATAAATTAAATTTTCACATCCATAAGCATATAAGAGATAGCCTCCTAGATCATGTGAACATATCTCATCACTTAAATTAACTTTTAAGATTTAGCAAACTATACTTTTTAAAATTACTTTTGAATATAAACTTTATAGTTTGAAATCACCTTCAAATAGTGTGGATACATGAAAACGTTTTAATTTTTTTTTTAAATTGTGTTAAAATAGTTGGATAAATATGAAAATCTTGAAAATATTTATCGATACTTCTTTTTATTACTTTATTATTTAAAACTTAAATTTACTTTTTCTGTGAAAACTTTTAGTTGAATAAAACAAAAATGAATAATTTTATCAAATGAGAAAAAAAATGTTCAAAATGAGTATTTGCATGGAGTAACTCCCCGCAAAATTAGTCTTTCAACAATGCATTTAAACTTTTAAAGGAATGTTGTGGTTAAGGGAATGTAGGGTCCACTTGTATCAAGGAGGACACAATTTGCATTTAATAAATGGAAACAATGCAAGATTTTTTTTTGAAATGACATATATGCCCTTGATCGACCATCTTTTCTTTTCTCCTCCTCCTTCTCCTCCTTCGTTTTCTTCGTTCTTCTTCTACAACGAAGACTTCAATATTGCTCTCTTTGATTAATGAAGCTAAAGCAAATATACTGACCAGTATTTCAATTTTTGTGATGAAGAAGACGTGAAACACTGATTGAAACCTCAAAGTTGAGAAAGAACACACTTTACTGCAAGATTTTTCATATTCTAAGATCCAGAAGGTGGAGTAGTAATAGTGCTATTTGGTCTTTGATACAACATCTATTACCGTTGAAAATCTTCTCTTTCTTTGCAAATAATTCAGTGGTCTGAATGTTGAATCTCTTCTAGGCTAAATTCTAGTTTTTTTCCTTGTGGCATTGCATGTCACGACTCAAACCGATGGGCCGTGACGGGCACCCGGTACCTTACCCAACCGAGTACCAACGTAGCGTATCTTTCTTATTACATTATTACATACACATGACATACGGGCCTAATAGGCCAACACAATCCTTTATAAACTCAAAACATAGGCTGGCCAGGCCGTACAATCCTTTATGTACACGCCGTATGTCTACAAGCCTCTAAGAGTACATAAATATCATAAAGGTCGGGACAGAGTCCCACCTTACCAAACAATATGTGTCTAAATCATACTAACCAAACGAGCAACTCCGAAGCAAATGGAGCGCACCAACATCTTCCGCTGAGCTGATAGCCTACTTGGAGGGCTCTCGACCTGTCTAGCAGTACCTGCGGGCATGAAACGCAGCGTCCCCAGGCAAAAGGGACGTCAGTACGAATAATGTACTGAGTATGTGAGGCACATAAATATATACATAAGAGACATGGGAGAGATATAGAGTAATTGACTCAACCTGTATGTCTGGATAACTCTGTAAATAACAAATCACTTTTAGTATCATCCATATGCATATGAATGTCATGTCGTGCATAGGTATATGTTTCATGACATCATCATCCTCTGAGGGCATCCCATCATATCATATCGGCCACTGTGGAAAAAATCATCATTGTATACCAGCTGATCAGGTGGTGGTGCGTATATAACGCCATAACCTTTCCCATATCCCATATACATATATATACATACATATATACGCGTATATAACGCCGTTTGAATATACATACATATATACGCGTATATAACGCCGTTTGAATCATATTTCAGCCACTGTGGGCAACATCATCATCATATACCAGCTGATCAGGTGGTGGTGCGTATATAACGCCATAACCTTTCCCATATCCCATATACATATATATACATACATATATACGCGTATATAACGCCGTTTGAATATACATACATATATACGCGTATATAACGCCGTTTGAATCATATTTCAGCCACTGTGGGCAACATCATCATCATATACCAGCTGATCAGGTGGTGGTGCGTATATAACGCCATAACCTTTTCCATATCCCATATACATATATATACATACATATATACGCGTATATAACGCCGTTTGAATATACATACATATATACGCGTATATAACGCCGTTTGAATCATATTTCAGCCACTGTGGGCAACATCATCATCATATACCAGCTGATCAGGTGGTGGTGCGTATATAACGCCATAACCTTTTCCCATATCCCATATACATATATTTACATATATACGCGTATATAACGCCATCTGGTCATGGGTCAATGCACATGTATGAAATGCATGAAAAGTACGTAATAATCTCAATATTCCTTCCGGATAAACTTTTCCAACTGCGTATTATTCTGAGACCCATGAACAGAAAATAATAATAATTCTCATGGGGAATCAAGAATATAGACACCCCTACTATTTCTATGAATAGAGTAATTTATAGGAACTGTGTATTTGCTCGCTTTTTCAGTATAATTTGGACCATGCCAAAAGAAAGAAGGGATAGCCTTAACATACCTAGAGTAGAGAAAAATCCGTATAATATTCTTTGTAGGAGAATTTAACTGCAAGAATCTCGTTGTTAATATTCTTGTTAGAGCTTGAATTTTTAAACGTTTCTAACGTTCTGATTGAGACCTTGTTTTCAAGATATGAGAAATAAATCTTTATTGAAAGCTTTGACAATGGCTAACGTTCTATGGCTTCTTATCAGTTCATGGCTTAATGTTTCTGATTGTGAGAATGGAAAATGGAAGGGATGCTAATTATCTTGATTGTAGTAATGTGTATACAAGATATAGCTCCTTAGCTACCAATTCATGATTTGTTGTAGTATGTTGCCACCTAATTAAAGGTGACTTAAGAGTCATCTTTTGAAAGGTGTCTTCCTGCCACATGGGGTGGGGTGGGGTGGGGTATTAGTTAATTAAATTTTATCCATTTATTAGTTAATCGGGTAATGTCTCGTTACCCGGTAATTAACCAATTACTCGAAAATTTGAGAATTATTCCAGTTACTTCAAATATTACTCGCTTTTCACATACCTTATATACCTTACTATTATGGTCATGTGGTACCTTGTATGGTACTAGTCCATAAATACCATGTATTTTAGCTCGGGCAGTATTTTATCCCAAAATGCCAAATTTCAACGAAATTCATTTCCTTCGATTTTCCTACCCTCTCACCTTCACGAATTTACTCATCACTTGTTTGAAATAGCATAATCCTTATAATCTCCAAATAATCTTTTCCTTAGACTGATGCAAATTACCTTACGACAAATTCAACGTACAATACTACAGGGTGCAACACCGTCGTAATTTAATACTGGGAAACGTAACATCATCGTGATGTAGTACTGCAAGGCGTAACATCGGCGTAATAGTGTGGGGCGTAACATTGCATTTAGCTTTTTCCAATTTTCGGTGATGATTTGATGTATTAAACTCATAAATTAAAATGTCAAATATGCTGAAGTTAATCAAATACAGAATAAAAACTTCAACTCTAGAGTTGAAGTTTTCCAGTTACAAAACAAAAACTTCAGTTCTAGAGATGAAGTTCCCCAGTTACAAAAACAAAAACTTCAGCTCTAGAGCTGAAGTTCCCCAGTTACAAAACAAAAACTTCAGTTCTAGAGATGAAGTTCCCCAGTTACAAAAACAAAAACTTCAGCTCTAGAGCTGAAGTTCCCCAGTTACAAAACAAAAACTTCAGTTCTAGAGATGAAGTTCCCCAGTTACAAAAACAAAAACTTCAGCTCTAGAGCGGAAGTTCCCCAGTTACAAAACAAAAACTTCAGCTTTAGAGCTGAAGTTCGCCAGTTACAACAACAAAAAATTCAGCTCTAGAGCTGAAGTTCGCTAGTTACAAACAAAAACTTCAGCTCTAGAGATGAAGTTCGCCAGTTACAAAACAAAAACTTCAGCTCTAGAGCTGAAGTTCGCCAGTTACAAAATAAAAACTTCAACTCTGAACTTCAGGCCCGTCTACTAGAATGCTGAAGTTTTGCGTGATTGCCTTTGCTACTTCAGCCCTGTATGCTGAAGTTATGTAAAAAAGCGGGTACGCTTGCAATTTTTTTTGTAAAGCGGGTATAAGTTAAAACGTGACACAAAAAGCGGGTACGGATGCAAATGCCGCCTAGCCCCAGCCGGCCAACCCAATTTAATAATACCCATTCCCGTCACCCCAAGTCCAACTGCCCAAGCCCAGTACCTTTTAGACTCTTAGGACTTAGGAGTTCGGTTAGGCCATTTCAATTAGCAAATTAGGTTCGTCTGTCTCTATCACGCAGTCACGCTTAGTCTTCACCCTTCAGTTCTTCTTCTTCATGACTTCACCCACGCCGGCCGCTGCAATTCTTCTTCTTCATGACTTCACAGTTCACCCACGCTGGCCAAACCACCAGAGAACACAAATAAGTAAGTAAACACCATCTCAATCTTCTAATTCCCCTTTTCTTTCTTTGTGTATATACAATTTTTACCATTTTTAATTAATTTTTTCTTGTTTGGTTTTTGTCATTTGGTGTGAAAATGCAGCCACACTTTCACTCCCTCAGAGTCAGGCAGTCATAGAGTCACCATTTTCGTCTCCGATCTGGACGTCTGGTGTTGCCGCGTTGGTGATTCCGAGTTCCGACTCCTCTCTCCTCACTCCTCACTCAATTATTGGATTATTTCGAAGCTCAACGCTTCGACCAGGTTCATATGAATTTTCTATGATCTTTAGTTTGTGATTGTTTGAGATTTCTTTTTATATTTTGTGAATTCGATCATTTGGCAACTAGTAAAATGCCAAATTTTTGTTTTCCTTATTGGTTGATATTTGTATGTTGTTGCTGCCTTGCATCTTTTTATTTTTCTGATGATAAATTTAAACACATCATGAAAATAGTGTACAGACAAACAAGTAGTGAGCTTGAATCAGTAGTTCAACATCTTTTTATTTATCAACTTTTACTGTGTGGACTTGGAATCAGTAGTTCAGTACTTTCAGGAGGGTATATAGTGAGCTTGAATTTGCTACTTTGTGCAGCTTGTTGTTTCTTGAGTTCGATTTCTTTTGCAGATTCGATTTCACATATTGCTCACTTAAAGAACATACTGTACTAACTACTACAAGGCAATAAATTTAGGATCACACAATCTTATACTATCTCTATTTGTATAGATGGCAGATGAAAGTTTAAACAGTGTTGCCGGTTCAAGTGAAAGCTTACCTATTACTCAACATAGCAACGCCAACACCATTGATACTCAAGATTCTAATAAAAGAAAGGCCATGCAACGTACATACGAGTATTGGAATCATTTTGATAAAGTAGAGGTAAATGGGGTTGGTAAAGCAGTGTGTAAATATTGTAAGCAAGCTTTGGCTGCTTACTTCTCTAAGAATGGAACAATCGGTTTGAAATCTCATTTGAACAGATGCAAACAATACCCATCTAACATCGATAAAGATAAAAATCAACCAAAGATAAATTTTTAATCTTGCCAAGGTGATGAAGGATCACTTTGGAAATTTGAGCAAGAAGTGGTTAGGAGGGTCTTAATTGAGATGATAGTTATTGATGAACTACCATTTAACTTTGTAGAAAATGAAGGCTTTATAAAGTTTATGAGAAAAGTTCAACCACAATTTCGTATTCCTTCTCGTAGAACAATAACATGGATTGTTATGAAGTTTACGGTGAATTGAAGCAAAATCTGAGAATGTCTTTAGAGAAGCACAACCAAAAATTTGCCTCACTACAGACACATGGATTTCATTACAAAGAATAAATTATATGTGTTTGACAGCCCACTTCATTGATAGGGATTGGAATTTGCATAAAAGAATACTAAATTTTTGTCCTATCACTAGTCATAAGGGTGAAGAGATGGCTAATGCTATTTCAAATTGTTTGCTTGAATGGAAATTAGACAAGGTATTCACTATTACTGTGGACAATGCTTCTTCAAATGATGTCACAGTAAAAGAATTGTCTAAAAAGTTAGATATATGGAAAACTAATATGATGGGTGGTAAACATCTTCATGTGAGATGCATGGCTCATATATTAAATCTAATTGTGCAAGATGGTTTGAAAGAAATTGATGCTTCTGTCGCACGTGTTAGAAATATTGTGAATTTGAGAGCTTCTCCTGCAAGGACCTTTAAATTTAAACAGTGTTGTGCACATGTAAAGGTAGAATGTACCAAAATTTTGTGCTTGGATGTTCCTACTAGGTGGAATTCCACCTATTTGATGTTGGATACGGCACAAAACTTTGAAAAGGCCTTTGACAAGTTTCATCTTTTTGATGATGGATTTTCTGCTTTTCAATGTTCTAGTGAAGATGGTAGTAGTGCAGGTCCTCTTGAATCTGATGATTGGGTGAATGTGAGGACTGTGATGCAGTTTCTTGCAAGATTTCATGACCTCACCAAAAAAGTTTCAGGTTCACGTTATGTCACTTGTAATGCTCATTTTGAGGACGTATTTGAACTTTATTGTCATTTGAAAATGTGTTTAGTTAGTGAGGATGAGAATTTGAGAAAAATGTCTGAGCGGATTCAAGAAAAGTTCAAGAAGTATTGGGGTGAGCCCGAAAAGATGAATAAAATGATTTTTATTGCTTCCATCTTGGATCCACGTAACAAATTTGAATATGTAGAGGAGGAACTTGAAGAACTTTTTGGGGATGAAAAGGGGAAGAAAATAAATGCTGAGGTGTATGCTTATATGAATTCTTTGTTTGAAGAGTATCTAAAAAAGTATTCAACTGTATCTTGTACTAAATCTCCATCTAGTTCTACTTCATCTAATAACACATCTACTACATCTAGTGGGAGTGTTATAACTGCATCATTAATAAGGACGAAGCTTCACTTGAAGAAACAAAAGGAAGACAATGGAAGTGTGGGTGCTAAATCGGAGCTGGATAAATAAATTAGTGAAGAACAAGAGCCATTTAGTGAAGAATTTGATATCTTAAGTTGGTGGAAAACCCATGCTCCTAGATTTCCTATTCTTTCGGAGTTGGCTCGTGATGTGTTGGCCATTCCAATTTCTAGTGTGGCGTCTGAATGTGCGTTTAGCACTGGTGGCCGTATTCTTGATCCATTTAGGAGTTCATTGACTCCTAAATGTGTGCAAGCTCTTATTTGTGTTCAAGATTGGCTTAGAGAAGAGAAGAATCCTATTAGTGTTGAAGAAGACTTGAAGTATCTTGAGGAACTCGAGCTTGGTAAGCTTTAATATTTTGTGTGTATTTTAGTTCAAAATAATATATCATAATTGTTTGTCATTGTCATTGACATATTTGGTCGAATTATCTTTAGATATGGGAAATAATGGTAGCACTACTAGCATTGCTTGATGTATAGTTGTAACTTGCAACTTGAGTGGTAAGTTTAATACACTATTTGTTTGGTGATATACTTTTGTTGTTTTATTTTATTATCATCAAAAAATAATATTCTAACTTATGATTTATATATTGTTTAGGTTCAAGTGCAATCATGTCCAATGCTTAGCCTACTACACTGCTGTGATTGTTTGACATGGCTGCTGCTTGACTGCTTCTGCACTGCTGAATGTTTGAAATGGCTGAAGCCTGAATGTGAAGTTGGAATTTTGTCTATGTCGTTCATTATAGACTTGGAAAGTTGGAATGACTGAATGTTTAATTGTTTTTATATTGTGCTGCTGCTCATTTTTGATTTTTCTGCTAATTATATTGTGCTGCTGGCTGCTGCTAAAACTGGCGTCTGGAGTGTGGTAGTGTGAATTTGAATTGAATGTTTGGTATTTATTACTAAAATTGGCGTATGGAGTTTGGTATTGAATTTGAATGGCATTATGGTAGCACTTTCAATTGAATGTCCAATTTCCATTCGTTATTTTGATATGCATAGTTGGCATCTGTAGCATTTTTCAATTTGCAATTTGTATTTCAAAATTTGTTTGTTATGAATTGAGTGGCAGTCAGTGTGGTACTACGCCACTTTCATGTAGACTAAGACTACTACGTTATGGGATTTAATCATCTTCTTCAGAATTAGTTATAAAGATTGATATCTAGACATATTGCGCAGTTACAGGAAATATATTATGGATCATCAATGATTTTAAGACATATAAAAGTTATTAAAATTCAGCAACCTACAACTCAAAAAAATTATAATACGTCTGGGCTCTGGCAGCATTTTTATTTTCGTTTGGTATACACAATTGAATAATTGATAAGACCGAATATTAAACCGAAATCGTACCGAACCATACCGAACAAAAATAATAAATACCGAGTCGTACCGAAATATTTCGGTACGGTATTTGGTATACACAATTGAGAAACCGAATACCGAAATACCGTACCGAAATTATTAAATACCGAACCGAAATACCGAATACCCACCCCTACACATAACTACACATTTGTTTTAATATAATTCCTCAAAAATCATTAAATACCAGCATAATAAGTAAATAAAATTTCTCTAAGTCTGTAAGCATTAATAACATAATTCAGCAGTCTAAACTAATCCCCCAAGACTGGAGTCAACCGATCACGAGCATCTAAGAATAAAACTAACTCTGCTAATGTCATAAATAATGTCTAGTAATAAAATACTAATACTAATAAAGGAAGGAAATTGAGAAGTTGCAGACGCTGGACAGCTACCTCAAATCTCAAAGCTGACGGTGAACGAAACTCGGATGACTACCGCTCTGAACCAATACCTGGATCTGCACACAGAGGTGCAGGGAGTAATGATGAGTACGCCAACTCAGTAGTAATGAAAATAAATCACAGTCCGAGAATAAGAAACACACAACACAGATACACCAATCCACAAAATAGTAAAACATCAACTCTCAATACAGTATACATAAGTTCGAAAACCAGTTTCCATAAAATCCTTTGAAACAAGTATATTTTTCAATATTTCTCAGTAAAACTCTCAGTAATATCAATTTGAAAAATAAAGTAAATCATAGTCAAAAACTCAGTAAAATATCATCATAAAACTGCCCCTCGAGCCATAATCATCACTCGTAACAATTTTCCTCAGCACCTCACCATCACTCAGTATCAGCCCCGCGGGAAACCTCACTGTCACTCATGCTTCCCAATCACTCATCACTCGGCACTCACACTCAGTAGGTACCTGCGGGAACTAGGGATGTGTACAGACTCCGGAAGGGCTCCTACAACCCAAGCGCTATAACAAGCCAAATCATGGCATCGATCACTCTCAGGCACTCGGCCTCTCTCATATCATAACATCCTCACAATATTGGCCCTCGGCCTCACTCAGTCAGATACTCTCCACATGCCACTCGGGCCATAAATAAACGGGTTTCTTGACCCAAAAATAGTATTTCATTTCAAGAAATAGTAATATCATCAAATAGGAGTGTCAACAATTTTGCAAGAAAGACTGAGTGTAAAATCATAATATAATAAGTGAGGAATATCAGTAAAAAATAGCCCCCAAGAGGTTAAAACAGATCGGCACTAGGCCCCAAAAATGGCTTACAACCAAATATATCAAAACACAGTAATACTATAAATCATATGCTTTAAAAAGCAGTTTCGCAACTCAATAGTTTCCTAAAAAGGTACATTTTTTTTCCAAATTTCAAATTCGTGCACGCCCCCACACTCGTCATCTAGTGTGTGCGTCACTCCAAATCCGTGAAAGGATGTAAAGTCCGGGGTTTCATACCCTCAAGACAGGATTTAAAGACATTACTTACCTAAAACTAGCCCGAAAAACTACTCTACAACCCGCTTGCCTCTCGAATCCGGAATTTTCCTACGTGTAAAGATATTTTGTACCAATACAGATAGTCCCCCCACTTGCCATGTATTTGACGTATAATACTTGGTAAGTGGATACGTATTTATGGCGGGAATATTTTGCCGCCGTTTTGTTCCGAAACATTGTATCCTTTCTTGAACGCATTCGTTGTGCATCACTTCCATTTAATTCTCCTTCCACGTGTCTGTCTTTGATTGGCTCTGCAATAATTCTGTGCTTTTTAAGGATTTTTTGCAGCCGCATCAGTCGTGAGGTGACACCCTTAATTATGACTTTCCATCATTATTTTTCCATATTTTGACGGTTGCCATTAGGTATAAATAGTGTTCTTCTTTCTTTCTCTTTCACGAAACACTTCTATAATTTAATTTTTCCTTGGTGAAGAAATTTCCTTAGCTTGCATAAATATGTCTTCATATGGTCAACCTGAAAAGGTTATCAATGTTGAAACTTTGGCATCTTCTTCTGCTCCATCTAGGAGCCGGAGAGGTGGCCGATTGAGGACTTTAGGATATGCCTCCACTAGGGGTTCTTCTTTCCCTTTGGTTTCTCCTCCTTCCGCTAGATCTTTATTGTCTCCTAGAACTAGGTCTTCTCAATCTACTTCTAAGAGTAAGGATGATATTCGTGAACCAAAAGTTGATGAAATCATTCTTGCTGAGATAATCTTCCCTAGGGAAAATTCTCCTATCGTCGAATAGGCTTCTTCTCTATATAGTGTAGAGAAGTATGCGACCATTTTACTATATGTCATATTCCTCTTATCCGTAGGGAATGCTCTTGGGAGTCTAACGTTCCCATTCTTGTGCAAAATAATAACCAAAGGATCACGTCTTACAAGACGGGTTTTTCGTATGTCTACACTTATCTTTTTACACTAGGATTTCAACCTCCCATCAACCCTGTTATTATTGAGTTATGCCTTTTTTTCAATATATGCCTAGGACAAGTCGGTCCTTTAGTGTGGGGTGTTGTTGCTTGCCTGAGAGTTTTGGCTTCTAAAGTTTCTGTTCCTTTCACCTTTCATCATTTGATTCATCTGTATTCACCTGCTCTATTTCGTCATGGGGTTTTTACTCTGGCTGCTCGGAGTAAGAGAGTTTTAGTAACCCCTGGTGATGACAAGGATAGAGGTTGGTACCTTAGGTACGTTGTCGTTCCCACTGCTGTTTTAGTGGGTGAAAACAATCTTCCCTTCCCTGAGAAGTGGAACCGTGCACGTAAGTACTTTGGTTCGTACCTGTTTTCTTTACATAAAGTTAAATTGCGTTTTTAATACCGCATCTGTTTTTCTCTTATTTTTCAGCAACTATGAATACCGTCGAGAATGTCTCCGATATTCATAGTTGGGTAGAAAAAATGTTATTCGCAGCTCCTGTCGAAGAAAGGTCTTGGAAGTTATTTTCCATGAAGTTCAATTGGATTGTCAAGAACCACGGTAAGTGGAGTTTTTCTCACTTTCTACTTTACCTGAGTTCTTTTTGTTAACTCTTTCCTTATTTCGATAGGGTTTTCTACCCGTGGGGCACCTGGTTCATCACTCCCAAAGATGTCATTATCTCATGCTCAGAAGATTTTAGTTAGTTCTTCTAAGTGGAAAGTTCATGATCCCTGTTCTGGAGGGGAAGATGAAGATGAAAGAGAGGGTGCTTTAGTGCACCGGTCGAGAAGAAGGCGAACAGTTTCAGATGACGAGTCTGCTCCTGGGCCTTTTCCTTCCGTGTTGGAAATTTGACCCTCTTTTTCTCGGGACGAGTCTCATTCCCTGGTTCGAGATGCTGTCGAGCGTCTTTTCCATGAAGGGTTTGAACTTGACCTTGATAATGTTCCGCTAGCTACCATTTTTCCCGATTTTGCCGTTGCTCCTCCGTCTGTACCTGTTATTTCCTCAGCTTCTCATCCATCCGTTTCTATTGATGTGCCCGTGGCTCCTTGCCCATCTGTGTCTGTCGCTATCCCCTCCGTTCCTGCTTTCGTGTCTTCTTTTGTAGAATTAGGGTCTTCCAGCAGGGAGATGCGAAGGATTGTAATTGAGGTTCCAGCCGGTGGAAGCCTTTTCAAGAAGACTGGGGAGCATGAAGTATGGCTCAAGCCTTTAATCGGCTCTGAAGAGAGGGCCAAACTTGACAACCACTCAACTCTTACTTGGGCCAACGAAGTGGTGCATAATTCTTTAAAAGTATGCTTTTGAAAGAACACTTTTGTATGCTCAATTTTCTTTGAATATAAGTTTAACACGTTTGATTGTTTTGCTATTTTTGCAGACGCACCTTATTGGCTTAGAGCTTATGAAAAGAAATTCGAACTCAGAGAACGAGTTGAAAGAGCTACGTGAGCTTGAGGATTCAAAGGCACAATATGATAGTCTTCGAATAGAAATGGATGCTTTAGAGGATGAGAGAGATACCTTGAAGGAGCAGCTGAAGATTGTCACAGCAGAATTGGCAGTGGAAAGAGCTTCCTGCAGCCAGGTTAACAAGGACAAAGTTGTTCTCGAGTATACATTTGCTGAGCAATTATCAAAGGCTACAGAGGAAATCAGGAACTTGAAGCATATGCTGGGACAGAAAGAGGAATACTCCGGTGAACTTGTGTGGAACCTCTCCCAGACTCCACCTCTGCAGGGCAATAACTGATTCACCAACATACCTCGAACCGAAACCAATACAACACATAATCGTGTAATCAACTTATCAATAACGAACTCCCCTACTTGGCTCAAAGCCAAGGATCAAGACAAACAATAACTCATGATGCCCACACATTATCACTGCCACCATACTGTGGTGAGGTTCAACTAAATCCTCCATAAGCTTATATGACCCAAACCATCTAACACTCAAATCAAATGCAAATCTCACATCCACCATTGTAATGGTCATTCCAACTCCCACGAGCGATCTAAACTCAAATTACAACATACATCATTTATTGATAGAGAGAACTTACTATAGATAAACATAAGGGTCACACATCTCAGGACTACCCGCAGGAGATACCCCTGCCTGCTTAACCTCAAAATGATATCTCCCTATACAATTCCAAAAATCATAGCTATCATGCAATCATTATACCTTCCTACATTAGAACACAACCATTGCCTGCCCCCAAGACATCCCATTTAGCGATATAAGAACCTGAAGCTGATGGAAATACTAACACTGGGGCTGTGGTCAAGGAATTCTTGAGATTCTAGAAGCTCCACTCACACTCGTCTAACCACATAGATACCTTCACTGGACACCACGTGTCCCAAGAATGCTACTGAACTGAGCCAACAACTCACACTTGGAGAACTTTGCACAAAGCTTCTCCTCCCTATATCCTTGTAATACCATCATCAAATGCCGAGTATGCTATCCCTGGATACGAGAGTACGATAGGATGCCATCAATAAGTACAATAACAAAGGATTATAACACGGCTGGATACACCGGCAATCAAATACATAGACGTTGCTGGGGCATTGGTCAGCTCAAAAGACATCACAGGAACTCAGAACATAACAGGAAAACGCACTTCACTTCACAACTAAACTACACGAGAGGTCCTTAAATACTCATAACTCGAAGCCATATTCTAACTCAATACAGAAGTCAAATAATCAATGGTTCTTGCCACATCTCCCGCCAATTCATTTTGGTCACAATCAAATAACCTGAATACATCTAACTATCCGATCACACTTACCATGTAGTCATCTAGTCACAAAGTACCATCAATAAGGACACAAACGGACATATAAGTCCCCCAACACATGTGCTCACCCCAAATGAAATCTCAGCACTCAAGCCACAGACAAAAATCCGGCCTCAAATCCTTCTGACTAGTCCATTATCAACATGCTAACAATCACATCTCACCCATGGAAGTCACAAGCCGACGACGTACAACTGATACCAAGCGCTCGCGTGCGCATTCGAATACATGAAAGGAACTCAAAGAGTTGCACTTTGGATAATAAAACAGATTCGCATGACAAGAATTCAAGAATGTGGAATGTTTCCTAAAAGTTCTGCAGCCTCTCGAAGATAAGTACAGACGTCTCTGTACCAATCCGCAAGACTCTACTTGTTTAACCAAAGAATAAGATTCGTTGACCAAAGCTTTAAGATAAACTCAGGTTACTGATAATCAAATGAATAAAATAACGAATAAAGGAATAGTAAATTGATAGCAATATAAAGTGCAAGAAGTAAAGTAGTTTGTATTCGAGAATTCAGATGATCTTGTTTGTTACATTTCTTCCCTTTTATAGAGGGATTTTCCTAGTACAACGTTTTGATTCCTGTAATGATTCCTCATTAATGACTAATTATTGCATTAATGAGGCGTTACAAAGGTGAATCGTAACATATATTTTAGGAATTACGTAACGTATAAGTCATTAACTGTTGATTCTCGAATCTTATCCGTGGCTTCGTTTGGGTGCTCTATGACCCTATCTCTTCTTCTTCATTAGGTTTCCCGTGGATGATACACTCGTGGTTAATGAGTCAATTCCGTGCCTGTTGAGTTAATCTCGTACCTGCCTGTTGCTTTGTCTAGATTCATTTCGACCGCGTCTCTTCTTCCTCGATAATCTTCTCGTGACCATTATTTAAAAAATATGCTGACCGTATCTCTTTTATCCCGTGTCTCCGTGTATCTTTACCTCCACATGTGCTATTTTCTTTGGTCCACATAGTTGGCTGAGTCATCCGGATTTTGCCTACCTGTAAAGCTATTTTTTACCAATATAGATAGTCCCCCCACTTGCCATGTATTTGACGTATAATACTTGGTAAGTGGATACGTATTTATGGCGGGAATATTTTGCCGCCGCTTTGTTCCGAAACATTGTATCCTTTCTTGAACGCATTCGTCGTGCATCACTTCCATTTAATGCTCCTTCCACGTGTCTGTCTTTGATTGGCTCTGCAACAATTCAGTGCTTTTTAAGGCTTTTTTGCAGCCGCAACAGTCCTGAGGTGACACCCTTAATTATGACTTTCTATCATTATTTTTCCATGTTTTGACGGTTGCCATTAGGTATAAATAGTTGTCTTAGTTCATTCTCTTTCACGAAACACTTCTATAATTTGATTTTTCCTTGGTGAAGAAATTTCCTTAGCTTGCATAAATACCTCTCCCTCTGGTCAACCTGAAAAGGTTATCAATGTTGAAACTTTGGCATCTTCTTCTGCTCCATCTAGGACCTGGAGAGGTGGCCGATTGAGGAGTTTAGGATCTGCCTCCACTAGGGGTTCTTCTTCCCCTTTGGTTTCTCCTCCTTCCGCTAGATCTTTACTATCTCTTAAACTAGGTCTTCTCAATCTGCTTCTAAGAGTAAGGATGATATTCGTGAACCAAAAGTTGATGATTTCATTCCTGCTGAGATAATCTTCCCAAGGGAAAATTCTCCTATCGTCGAACATGCTTCTTCTCTAGATAGTGTAGAGAAGTATGCGACCATTATTACTGTAGGTCATATTCATCTTATCCGTAGGGAATGCTTTTGGGAGTCTAACGTTCCTATTCTTGTTCCAAATAATAACAAAAGGATCACGTCTTACAAGACGGGTTTTTCGTATGTCTACACTTATCCTTTTACACTAGGATTTTAACCTCCCATCGACCCTGTTATTATTGAGTTTTGCTGTTTTTTCAATATATGCCTAGGAAAAGTCGGTCCTTTAGTGTGGTGTGTTGTTGCTTGCCTGAGAGTTTTGGCTTCTAAAGTTTTTGTTCCTTTCACCTTTCATCATTTGATTCATCTGTATTCACCTGCTCTATTTCGTCATGGGTTTTTTACTCTGGCTGCTCGGAGTAAGAGAGTTTTAGTAACCCCTGGTGATGACAAGGATAGAGGTTGGTACCTTAGGTACGTTGCCGTTCCCACTGCTGTTTTAGTGGGTGAAAACAATATTCCCTTCCCTGAGAAGTGGAACCGTGCACGTAAGTACTTTGGTTCGGACCTTTTTCCTTTACATAAAGTTAAATTGCATTTTTAATACCGCATCTGTTTTTTTCTCTTATTTTTCAGCAACTATGAATACCGTCGAGAATTTCTCCGATATTCGTAGTTGGGTAGAAAAAATGTTATCCGCAGCTCCTGTCGAAGAAAGGTCTTGGAAGTTCTTTTCCATGAAGTTCAATTGGATTGTCAAGACTCACGATACGTGGAGTTTTTCTCACTTTATACTTTACCTGAGTTCTTTTTGTTAACTCTTTCCTTCATTCGATAGGGTTTTCTACCCGTGGGGCACCTGGTTCATCACTCCCAAAGATGTCATTATCTCATGCTCAGAAGATTTTTGTCAGTTCTTCTAAGAGAAAAGTTCATGATCCCTATTCTGGAGGGGAAGATGAAGATGAAAGAGAGGGTGATTTAGTGCACCGATCGAGAAGAAGGCGATTAGTTTCAGATGATGAGTCTGCTCCTAGGCCTTTTCCTTCCGTGTTGGCAATCCAGCCCTCTTTTTCCTGGGACGAGTCTCATTCCCTAGTTCGAGATCCTGCCGAGCGTATTTTCCATGAAGGGTTTGAACTTGACCTTGATAATGTTCCGCTAGCTACCATTTTTCCCGATTTTGCGGTTGCTCCTCTGTCCGTACCTGTTATTTCATCAGCTTCTCATCCATCCGTTTCTATTGATGTGCCCATAGCTCCTTTGGCTCCTTTCTCGTCCGTGTCTGTCGCTATCCCCTCCGTTCCTTCTTCCGTGTCTTCTTTTGTAGAAGTTGGGTCTTCCAGCAGCGAGATGCGGAGGATTGTAATTGAGGTTCCAGCCGGTGGAAGCCTTTTCAAGAAGACTGGTGAGCCTGAAGTATGGCTCAAGCCTTTAATCGGCTCTGAAGAGAGGGCCAAACTTGACAGCCACTCAACTCTTACTTGGTCCAACGAAGTGGTGCATAATTCTTTAAAAGTATGATTTTGAAAGAACACTTTTGTATGCTCAATTTTCTATGAATATAAGTTTAACACGTTTGATTGTTTTGCTATTTTTGCAGACGCACCTTATTGGCTTAGAGCTTATGAAGAGAAATTCGAACTCAGAGAACGAGTTGAAAGAGCTACGTGAGCTTGAGGATTCAAAGGCACAATATGATAGTCTTCGAATAGAAATGGATGCTTTAGAGGATGAGAGAGATACCTTGAAGGAGCAGCTGAAGATTGTCAAAGAAGAATTGGCAATGGAAAGAGCTTCCTGCAACCAGTTTAACAAGGACAAAGTTGTTCTCGAGTCTACATTTGCTGAGCAATTATCAAAGGCTACAGAGGAAATCAGGAACTTGAAGCATATGCTGGTATAGAAAGAGGAATATTCCGATGAACTTGTGCGGAACCTCTCCCAGACTCAAGTGGATCTCCGTGAAGCCCAGGTGAAAGTTCAGACTCTGGAGGAATCAATTGCTCCCTTGAAGGTTGCACTTGAAGCCGTTGAAGCTGAGAATGATAACTTGAAGGCTGAGATTCAAGCATGGTCAAAGGATTATGGCGACCTTGAAGAGGCGACAGTCATTGACATAAGTTGGGCATACATGAGTGCTCGCCATGATACGTTGATAGAAATGGGCCGAGAGGGTTTTGACCTTGCTGCTGAGATTGCTAAATCCGAAGAAGCTATGGAGAAGACCCAGCGGGGTCTTGAACTTTCTCCAGCTGATGAAGCCCAGGAAGCATCTGACGTTCCTTCAGAAGAAGAAGTCGGTTCTCCTCGTCCTCAAGAATGAAGAAATTATCCCCACTCTTTTTTTTATTGGATTGGTGTTGTTACTCCCAGCTCCATCAGGAGTAAATTTGAAACTCTAAAGTCCTCAACTGACAACTTAGGGGCACCATAAAAATGTAAATACTTACTCTCAAGTCTTATTGCTTCATATTCCTTTTGTGAGGTTTTTTCTCGTACCTCTTAGCTTTATTTGCATATAGATGGGTATTTCACTTTGAACCTTTTTATGATAGGTGTAGTGTAAGTTTTTTAGCCTTTGTTTGTAAGAGGCTTTGTTTATGTATTAGGGCCCTTTTAATCAATATTTTAATGAAGAAGACGTCTCAACTTCATTGAAATGCAATAGAGTAATAGGAAATTTCTCACATGTTTAAGTATGTTTTTGTGAGAGGTTTTCGTTTGAACTTTCACAATATTTTACATGTGTTATGATTATCATCTAAAACTCAGGTTGCAACTGTTTTGTTTTAACCGATATTGATAATCACTTGTATTTCGCAACTATTTTTCGTAGGTAACAGTTTTTTTGAGTTAATACAAGGAGATAACTATTTTTCATTAGTAACAATTTTTGTAAATGTTGGATTTTTACCCATAACTGTTTTTATTTGCAACAGTTTTATAACAAGTACGAGAGAAATGCATCGTAATTCATAACTGTTTTATTTGATAACAGTTTTGAGAATAAATACAAGGGTTTTGATCTTTCATCCGTAACTGTTTTATTTGAATAATAGTTTTCTACTTGAGTACAAAGATTTCATAACTGTTTTTTGATTGTAACAATTTTTTGACCAAGTACAATGATGATGATCTTCTATCCCTAACTGTTTTTTATATAACAATTTTTGATATGAGATGTACATTTCTTCTTCGTAGCTAATACTTTGCCTTTTAACCTGAACGTGGTTCGAGGGTTTTTCAGAGTAGGCTTCGTAATTTTTGTTTGTGCTGGAGTCTTCATTTCTTTTTGCTCGTATCACTTGACTCGTTGGGTAAATGGTTCTTTTAGGCTCAAGTTTTTTGACTTCTGGCAGTCTTTTGCTTTATCTTGGCCTTCCATATTATATAGTTCCCCAAGTGTTTGAGCGTTGAAGAATGATAACTCGAGCACTTGATTGTTCCTTCTTTGTGGTCCTTTCCCTGAAAATGGAAAACATTCCGGACTCGAAGGTATATTCTTTTTTAGATGATGACTGCTTAACCTTTTAAAATATCCATCAGAAAGGGTAACCCTAGACCGGGAATTATGTTATTTCCTCGCATCTTTGCAGGTCTAATGTCATCATCTGGTGATGGGTTAGTTTTTTGCCTATCATCTAGAAAAGTTAGTAAAATTTTAAATATTCAAAGACAAAATCTAACATGCGGTACCTGACCGGGGGTACTTTTTTTCTTTAGAAGTAATACTTCTTCAGGTGGATGACATTCTAACTCGTTGGTAGAACCCTGCCGTCCATGGTTTCCAACTCGTATGCGCCTTTCCCCGTTATGCCTCGGACCTTATAGGGTCCTTCCCAATTTGGATTTAGTTTTCCAGCTCCTGCTTCTTTTGTTGACTGGAAGACCTTTTTAAGTACGAAATCCCCAATTTTGAAATATCTGAGATGAGCTTTGCGGTTGTAGAGATTGATATCTAGACATATTGTGTAGTTGCAGGAAATATATTATGGATCATCAATGATTTTAAGCCACATAAAAGTTATTAAAATCCAGCAACCTACAACTCAAAAAAATTATAATACGTCTGGGCTCTGACAACATTTTTATTTTCGTTTGGTATACACAATTGAATAATTGATAAGACCGAATATTAAACCGAAACTGTATCGAACCATACTGAACCAAAATAATAAATACCGAACCGTACCGAAATATTTTGGTACGGTATTTGGTATACACAATTGAATAATTGATAAGACCGAATATTAAACCGAAACTGTATCGAACCATACTGAACCAAAATAATAAATACCGAACCGTACCGAAATATTTTGGTACGGTATTTGGTATACACAATTGAGAAACCGCATACCGAAATACCGTACCGAAATTATTAAATACCGAACCGAAATACCGAATGCCCACCCCTACACATAACTACACATTTGTTTTAATATAATTCCTCAAAAATCATTAAATACCAGCATAATAAGTAAATAAAATTTCTCTAAGTCTGTAAGCATTAATAACATAATTCAGCAGTCTAAACTAATCCCTCAGGACTGTAGTCAACCGATCACGAGCATCTAAGAATAAACCTAACTCTGCTAATGTCATAAACAATGTCTAGGAATAAAATACTGATACTAATAAAGGAAGTGAAATGGAGAAGCCGCAGACGCTGGACAGCTACCTCGAAATCCCAAAGCTGACGGTGAACGGAACTCAGATGACTACTGCTCCAACCAGTACCTGGATCTGCACACAGAGGTGCAGGGAGTAATGATAAGTACGCCAACTCAGTAGTAATGAAAATAAATCACAGTCCGAGAATAATAAACACACAGCACAGATACACCAATCCACAAAATAGTAAAACTTCAAGTCTCAATACATTATACATAAGTTCGAAAACCAGTTTCCAAAAAATCCTTTGAAACAAGTATATTTTCCAATATTTCTCAGTAAAACTCTCAGTAATATCAGTTTGAAAAATGAAGTGAATCATAGTAAAAAACTAAGTAAAATATCATCATAAAACTGCCCCTCGGGCCATAATCATCAATTGTAACAATTTCCCTCAGCACCTCACCATCACTTAGTATCAGCCCCGCGGGCAACCTCACTGTCACTCATGCCTCCCAATCACTCATCACTCGGCACCCGCACTCAGTAAGTACCTGCGCTCACTGGGGGTGTGTACAGACTCAGGAGGGGCTCCTACAACCCAAACGCTATAACAAGCCAAATCATGGCATCGATCACTCTCATGCACTCGGCCTCTCTCATATCATAACATTCTCAAATTATTGGCCCTAGACCTCACTCAGCTAGACACTCTCCACATGCCACTCGGGCCATAAATAAATGGGTTTCTCGACCCAAAAATAGTATTTCATTTCAAGAAATAGTAATATCATCAAATAGGAGTGTCAACAATTTCACAAGAAAGACCGAGTGTAAAATCATAATATAATAAGTCAGGAATATCAATAAAATATCCCCTAAGGGGTTAAAACAGATCGGCACAAGGCCCCAAACATGGCTTACAACCCAAGTATATCGAAACACAGTAATACTATAAATCATATGCTTTAAAAAGCAGTTTCGCAACTCAATAGTTGCCTAAAAAGGTACATTTTTTTCCAAATTTCAAATCTGTGCACGCCCCACACTCGCCATCCAGTGTGTGCGTCACTCCAAATCCATGAAAGGATGTAAAGTCCAGGGTTTCATACCCTCAGGACAAGATTTAAAGATATTACTTACCTCAAACTAGCCCGAAAAACTACTCTACAACCCGTTTGCCTCTCGAATCAACTTCTGAGTGCTCCAAATCTACCAAGTTCAGATTTTTATCATCAAATTATGCTAAAGGAAGGAATTCCAATTGAAAAAATCGATTTTAAGCACAAAACCCGACCCCCGGGACCGCGTCCCGAAACTTGACAAACTTTATACCAAAATGTTCTTCATCATCTCACGAGTTCGTACATATAAAGAACTCGAAAATCGGAGTTCGTTTGACCCCATAAAATCATCCCTAGAAGGTCTCATAATCTCAAGCCCTAACTCCACTTTTTTCTACTGATTTTCATGAATTAAACACTGATATTTTGTTCTTTAATCACAAATAATCGAGTTTTAGGGTCCAAAACCCTTACCTCAATGAAGAACAATGATTTTCTCTCTTCAAAATCGCCTCAAAGCTCTTTTCTTGTTCAAAAATGGTGTAAAGGGGTTTAATGGTCGCAGAGGTTTTTTCTTATATTGTTCACGCATTTTACTGTTCACCCGAGTTACTGTTCATGCTGCTGTGAAAAAAATACAGCAGTTTTTCTTCTAGTCTAAATTGATCCGTTAACCTTTCGAAATCCACCCGAGGCCCTAGAAAATCTCAACAAATATACCAACATGTCCCATAACATCATTCGTACTTAGTCGAGCCTTCGAAACACCAAAGACAACATCAAAACACCAAAATCACATCAAATTCAAGCCTATGAACTTTGAAATTCCTAAATTCCACCAACGACGCCGAAACTATCCAAAACAACTCCGATTGACCTGAAATTTTGCAGACATATCCAAAATGACATTACGAACCTGTTCAGATCCGAATAGCCTATTTTCCACTACTGACCGGAAATCGCCAAAAACTAACTTTCACCAATTCAAGCCTAATTCTACACCGGACATCACAAAAATATTCCGGACACACCCCTAAGTCCCAAATCACCTAACGAAGCTATCCGAGCCAAAAAATCCGCATTCCGGGGTCGTTTATCAATAAGTCAACTCACAATTGACTTTTCCACCATAAGGCTATTTTTAGAGACTAAGTGTCTCACTTATCACTACACCCATTCCGAACCCGAGCCAACCGACTCCAACACATCATAAACAGTATAATCAATGCATGAAAAAACAAAAACAAGAATAACGGTACAAATTCTACATAACGACCGACCGGATCGTTACAATCAGGCTGGTCCAACCTAATTACAACCTGATTTGACCCGGGTCAGCCCGGTACGTTAGGGGTGGGACAGTTTTTTGTGTGTGTGTGTGGGGGGGGGGGATGTCGGGCTTGAACGAATATTTTTTGGCTATCGATGCTCCGGCCCGGTTAGTCTGCCAACCTTCCATCCCGGTTTATGTTGTAATCTTTAATAAAATTCTGGTCGTTGCCAACGGTCAAAATAAAAAAAAATGACCATTGGGCAAAGACCATTCTGGAGTGAAATTTTGAAGGAAGTGATTAAAGGCTTACCCAGAAATCTCTGATTCCAACGGGATTTCTTAGAAGCGGGATTCAGATTCCATCAACGGATGGGGAGTTTACGTGAGTGCCTATGTCGATTCGCTGGGTATCTATCTCTGTTTCAACCGATGAGAAATTCTCGTTGAGATTCCATGAGAATTTGTTTGGTGAATGCTAGGGTTGTTTTGAAGAATTTTTCTGAGAGGTGAATAATGTTTCGTTCATACCAAAGAGCGATACATTAGTATAACTGAAATGTAATTTTTTTTTAAAATTAATTAGGATAGGTATTTGCTTTTTACAAATTATTTTAAAAGTAAAAATATGTGTTATTGGAGCGACCCGGTCGCTCCAATAGAGATTTAGCAGCGACTTTCCAAAAGTCGTCACTAAAAATATGGTGCCAAAATTTTAGTTTTAGCGGGACTGAAAATTCCAGCCACATCAGTGGCGACCTAAAAAAAGTCGCTGCTACAAATTAACCATATGTAGCGACTTATGAAGTCGCTGCTAATAATATAGTTGTTGTAGCAACCTATAGAGTCGATGCTATATGTCGCCACTAATAATCCAATTTATTTTAGTGATCCCCTAATAACTGATAAATTACATTCTTAGCCTTTAATAACTATAAATAGCCCCCCTCTTCTTCATTTTTCTTTACAACTTGCTCTCTTCTTCTACTCTAAATCTCTCTCAATTCCCTTTTGATTGTTGAATTGTTTATTGCTCTGAAGTTCCCAATTAATTAATATTTCAAGTTTTATTAATTTATTTACGGTAGCTACAAAATTACAATTATCAAGTGAAGTGTGGTTACCATTTTGTTAGGTTCAAGTTAAATCATGCCCCGTGCTTCTAGAGTGCGTTCACATATTTGGGAATACTTTGAGATGGTAGAAGAAAATGAACAAGTTCGAAAAGTAGAGTGCAAGAACTGTGGTCGAGTCTTAATGTTTATCGAAAGTAGGAGGGCACAACTGGTTTAAGGAGGCATATCAAGAGTTGTCTTTTGCGTCCTCCAGGAATTCGCATTTAAGTTGATTTGAGACAAGTTGAGTTATTTTGAATTTGTTAGATTTGTTTAAATGTGTTAGTTTATAAGACAAGTTAATTTGAAGTATTATTATGCAATGAAAATATGAATGATTCTTACATATTGGTCTTATTAGATAATTTCATGTATCCACTTACTTTCAATTTTCAAATTTTCAAATTCAAATTTAAAACTTTAAAGTTTAAATGTTTAATTTTATGCCTTAAAATACCTATTTTATTATTTAAAAGTTTGCAAACATTTAAGTAACAATTACATTGAACAAAGAAACATAATACATTATAAAAAATTAACCTGGTCCGGTCTGTACCCGATAAAGCCCGAACCCGGACGGGCCCACCAAAACCCAGAATTTCCAAGCCGACTACCAGCCCAAAATCGCAGCCCACTAACCAGCCCACCCTACTAACGACGAGTTTTTTCTCATGTCCAGTCCGATCTAGCCCGTCTGGTTAACACCCTTACCTGAAAATAGTTTTTGGTTTGGGGTTTAATGATACGACACAACGAACCGAGTATGAGAAGACAAGATGTAAGCATCGAACTTATAGTGATGCACATGGTTGTCCCCCCGATCAACCCCCACCATTTGGAATTAATTTCATGTATTTGACTAATTCTGTTAACTATAGGAAAGAGAAACAAAACTTATCTTTGTTATGTTAATTAAGGCAACTGAATTTTATCAACTATAATATTAAAGTAATAGCTGTTACTCCTTATATTAGTAAATGTAACGACTCGGTCAGTTGTTTTGAGAGTTAGCGCTCTGATTTCCTAATAAATGCTTTCCCCACGTTCGTTTATGCTTTTGGGACTTGTTGGAGTTATTATTTGTGGATGTCGGTGAGTTTTGGGACACATAGTCCCTAAATATTAGTTTAAGCTTTAGAAATCGGACCATAGTTGGAACTGGGTGAAGACGGGTCTGGAATGGAATTCCGTTGACTCCGTTAGCCCCGTTGAGTGATTTTCGGGGTTAGGGGCGTGTTCGAAATGTGTTTTTCGAAGTTTGTAGTAGATTTAGGCTTGAATTGGCGAAAGTTAGAGTTTCGGTGATTTCGGTCGATAGGTGAAATTTTTATATCAGACTCGGGATGGGATTCCGAGAGTGGATGTAGGTCCGTAGTGTCATTTGTGACATGTGTGTCAAATTTGAGGTCATTCAGATTAGTTTTGACGTATTTCGGTATCGTTTGTGGATTTTGAAAAAAAAACGCTAAGTTCTTAGGCTTGAATTCATCTGTAATTCTTGTTTTTGATGTTATATGATGTGGTTTGAAGGCTTGACTAGGTATGGATGATGCTGTATGACTGGTTGGTAGATTTGGTTGAGGTCCCGGGGGCCTCGGGTTTGTTTCAGATGCTCAACGGGAAGATTTTAGACTTAAGCAAAGAGCTGAAGTTTGCTGGTTCTAGTGTTTTGCACCTGCGGAAGGGGAGCCGCAGGTGCGGACACGCATGTGCGGTAGGTGGTGCACAAATGCAGAATTGGCCAAGGCCGACTGGGATCGCAAATGCGGCTGGGAAACCGCAGATGCGGCCTAGAGACCGCAGATGCGGCCCCAGCCCATTAAATGAATTTTCGCACCTGCGATGCCATTTCCGAGGTGCAAGACCGCATGTGAGGCCCAATTGACTGCAGAAGAGGAAATCGCTTGTAAGAAATAACAAATTCGAGGGTTTGAATTTCATAACTTTTAAAAACGATTTGGATCACGGGAGTAGGCACTTTTGGGTGGATTTTGAAGAGGAGATCAGTAGGTAACGATTCCTAATCCTATTTCACTTGTATTTCGTCAATATATAGTAAATTCTTTAATCTAATCGAGGAATTTGAGTGGAAAAATAGAAAATGGGAGAAAAGTTCCCCAATTGAAAATCCAAGAATTTAATGGAATTTTGACGTCGTATTTTGATGATTCTTGTTCGAGTGTGTTCGTGAGTGAATAAGTGTTCTAAATTGGTAACTTTCACTTGATTCCGAGACGTGGACCCGGGGGACTTTTTGGGTGATTTTCTTAATTTCGCGTATTAGCTTCGAGTTAATTAGTTTGATTAATTTCTTAAGTTATATTTACATTATGCAATTGAATTGAATAGATTTGGGCCGTTTGGAGTCGGGTACTCATGGCAAGAACGTGATTTCGAGTTGAGTTGAGCAGTCGAAGTAAGTGGCTTGCCTAACTCTGTGTTGGGTACTTCCCCTTAGGTTGTTTTTGTCATAAATTGTTGTGTGGGCACCGTGTACGTGAGGTGATGAGTACGTACACGGGTCATTCTTGCAAAAATCCCATTTTTCCTTCGAAAATTATAAATTGTTTTCTTCTATTAAGTTGCTTCAATGTGTTAAATTGTTCATCTCATATTAAGGAAGCATGCCTATATGTTTACATATTATATTGCCTATTTGACACTCTGTGCGCCATGTTTAGATAGTTTCCCTGCTTTCCTATCTGTGATTAGATGAACTGCCTAAATTGATGCCTATCTGTTATTCATTTCGCATTGCATATTTAAATTGGGGACTACAGACGTATTCTGGAGATCCCCCATATTCTGCATGTTTAAATTGGGGACTACGGACGTATTCTGGGATATCCCCCTTGTACTGCATATTTATTTGGGGACTACAGAACTATTCTGGGAGATCCCCCCTTGTACTGCATAATATTTTGGAACTACGGGACGGTATCCCGGGAGATTTCACTTGATGATAGGTTGTGTTGAGCTGAGGGCTCCCTTTACTGTCTTATTTTAGATTATTCTCTTTAACTGCTTACTACAGAAATTACTTCTTTTTCGTACTATTTAAATTGATTTATTTAGAAATTCAGTAGGGCCTTAACCTGACCTCGTCACTACTTGACTGGGGTTAGGCGTGGCACTTACTAGTACCAAATGTGGTGTACTCATGCCCTTTCCTTCACATATTTTTTTTCGTGTGCAGATCCAGGTACAAGTTATCCTTCACGTGGCTCGTCGTTGCAGCTGTTACCAGGCGACCGAAAGTTAGAAATTTGGCGATTTTGGTCGACAATGGAAAATTAGGTATTGGGGTCAGAATGGAATTCCCGAAGTTGGAGTAGGTTCGTAGTGTCATTTGTAATGTGTGTGCAGAATTTAATGTCATTCGGACATGGTTTGGTAGGTTTCGACGTCGTTAGCGAATTTTGGTTGTTTAGAAGTTCTTAGGCTTGAATCCGAGGTTGATTTGGTGTTTTGGTGTTGTCTTGAGTGTTCTGGAGGTTCGACTAAGTTCGAGTAGTGATATAGGACTTGTTTGAATTATTGGTTTAGGTCTCGAGGGTCTCAGGTGAGTTTCGAATAGGTTTGGGTTGTGTTGCGCTCATTTTTTTTCTTATGCTTCGACGTTGTTTCTTCAAGTACAAATGATATCATATTGTACAAATGAGCTCTGATTTCTGTTTTGAATGAAGTATTAGATCCGTATCGTAATTATGGATTCTTAGAAAAAAGAATCGTTGAATTTGGATATCGTATGAAAATTTTATAATTATTTTACTACGGTTGCCAGATTTTTCAAATTAATTACGAAATTGCCTCTGTCAAGATATTTAAAAATCTGCACTATTTGCAAATATAAAACCTACATATCTCATTCATTATAAGGTCAAATTGAGTGATTCAAAAGCCTAACTTGACTAGAATTTTACAATGAATCTATTGGAGACATAAAAAGCGAGTTTAGAGATTATTTGACACGAGAAACGAGGCAAAATAACTTGCAGATAAATACATAAAACAATGATTTGTTCATTCGGTCATATTTTGAGTTGGGGAGCTCGGATTTGAGCGATTTTGGAGGCGAGTTTCACCATGGGGATTCGGGTAAGTGTTCTTTACTCGTTTTTGGTTATGTTTCATGAATCCATCTTCATTTTTCGGATTTGATTGATGATTTTAAAGTGAAATTGAGGGAGTTAGGGCTTGAGTTTTGGAGAGTTTTACGTAGAGATTTGAGGGACCAAACGGAGTCCGATTTTGATAAATTTTATATGGTTAGACTCAGGAGAGGATGAGGGTTTTGATTCTTCCATTTTTGACTGATTTCGAGATGTGGGCCCGGGGGTCGGATTTTGGCCGATTTCGGATATTTGGCATATTTTGTAGTTTTTATTGTGGAATTCAATTCGTTAGCCTATGTTGATGGTACTAATCTGATTATGATTAGATTTTAGCGTGTTAGAGCAAGATTCTAAAGGAAAAGTTATAATTAAGCAGTTGGTGGCCTGCGAATTTGAGGTAAGCGCTTGGTTTAACCTTGACTTGAGGGAATAAGAATCCTCAACTAAATTGTTGTGTGAAATTGCATGTGAGTGGTGTATAGGTGGGGTGAAGAGTATCTATGCACCACTAAATTGTCTGCCTACATGAGCCATTTCCCCATTTTCAATTTAATTGCTCCAGGTTTTTAATTGTTTCATGTTCATTGTTGTTTCTATGATTACTTGGCTTGTTAAATTGTTGTTAAGTCTTGTTGCAGTTATTTTTGGGAAAGTATTAGTTGTTTTCCTTGATTTCATTGTGGTATATAAAGATTGAGTGTGTTGACATTGTTGTACTAGATATATATGTATTCCCGCTGGTTCTAAGTTGAGATAATATTGACAAGTTATGAGAAGTACAGTTTTCCGTTTACAATTGTTGGTATAAAGTGTTGTGAGAGACTTGGCCTGAATTGTGAAAGTTTTTAATAAATAAATGAATTGATAGTGATAAGGGTGGACAAGTGAAATAAATGATAGTGATAAGGGTGGACATGTGAAATAAATGATAGTGATAAGGGTGGACATGTGAAATAAATGATAGTGATAAGGGTGGACAGGTGAAATAAAAGATAGTGATAAGGGTGGACAGGTGAGATCGGGTTGCACGCCGCAGCAAGTAATTGATAAGGGGGGACAATTGTGATTTATTGATTATAAATACAAAGATTTGGAAAAATTACTGTTTTACTCTACTGAACTTTCTCATATTATGCACCTTTGGTTATTTTAAAGTGAAGTTTGAAACTTTGGAAATTCATGTGAGATCTTGGTTACAGCTGAGGCCTGGAATAAGCGACTGGGTTATTTTATTTATTGTTGCAGTTTATCTTTCTCGTTTGTGTAGAATTATTTTTCTTGCTTTATTATATATATTGTTACAGGTTAAGTTATAACTGCCCCGCCCTAGCCTCGTCACTACTTCATCGAGGTTAGGCTCGACAGTTAGGCCTCATTTGTTTGCACTTAATGGAGATCTGAATCTTAATCGTTCAGATCTCAGACATTAAGTGCGTTTGTTTTTAAAGTCTGAATCTTGATCATTCAGATCTTAATAATTAAGTGTGTTTGTTTTTTTTACTTCACAGCCACTTAATAGGTCTGAATAGGTATGTATGATTAAGATCTATAACAGAGACTTAATTTCATTAAGATGCTATCACATATTCATTATTATCTACTGCCACCGCCTACCATTATCAACTACCACCACCACCACTCTCACCACCACCACCACCTCCACCACCACCACCACGCCACCATCATCCTCAATCATAGCCGCCACCATTATCGACCATCACCACCCACTATCCCCGCCACTCCGACCACCATATATCATTCTCACCCACAATCAACACTCATCCACCTCAACTACCACAACTGACCACCCCATCACCACCAACAATCACAGCTGACATTGCCCATTATTATAACCTACCACCACCCACCCACCACCTTTCTCACTCACAACTACTACCACCACCTACCATTATTAACTAACACCACCCACCACCACCATCCTCAATCATAATTGGCACCACTACCAATCACTACTAGCTACTAGCATGAACCGCCATCAACAACCAAAATTACCATCAACCACCGCCTCTATCACCCGGTAGCCATCACCACCAACAACAATCATATTTTAAAAAATTATATATTTTATTGATAGAATATTAGATTAGTTAGTATTTTATTTGAATTTTATGTTTATTAATTTTCAAATAAAGATAAATTTTATACATTCAGATNCTTAATCTTAAAAAAAACAAATGAGGCCTTAGTCAGTACATGGGGTCGGTTGTACTGATACTACACTCTGCACTCTTTTGTGCAGATCCAGGTACCGACCAGCATTAGAGATTTTTAGTAGCGGACATCCATCATTTGGAGACACGAAGTATATTTTCCGGTGTTCACAGATCCTTAGAGTCTTCTCTTAGTTCATAGAGACTATTTATATTTTTCTCAAAACAATTATATTATTTCTTTCAGCCCATTATTTGTAGTAGTCTTAGACGTTCGTGAATTATGACACCAGAACCTGAGGTAGTCTTAGAGTTATATATATACTTAGCTCGTGGCTCGATTTATTTATTTGTCTATTATTTTACAATTAGAGTTATTCATTGGAAATAATTAAATTAAGTTTACTTTAAATTTATCTATTTGTTTTTAAGTAAATAATCAAAGGAAATTAGCTAATAGAACTTAACATTGGCTTTCCCAGCAAGTGTGGTCTTAGGCGCCATCACTATCCCTAAGGTTGGGAATTTGGGCAGAATAGATTTGGGCCATTTGGAGTTGGGTACTCGTGGTAAGAACGTGATTTCGAGTTGAGTTGAGCAGTCGTGGTAAGTGGCTTGCCTAACTCTGTGTTAGGAACTTCCCCTTAGGTTATTTTTTACATAAATTGTTATGTGGGCACCGTGTACGTGATGTGACGAGTACGTACACGGGCCATTCTCGCAAAAATCCCATTTTTCCTTCGAAAATTATAAATTGTTTTCTTCTATTAAGTTGCTTCAATGTGTTAAATTGTTCATCTCATATTAAGGAAGCATGCCTATATGTTTACATATTATATTGCCTATTTGACACTCTGTGCGCCATGTTTAGATAGTTTCCCTGCTTTCCTATCTGTGATTAGATGAACTGCCTAAATTGATGCCTATCTGTTATTCATTTCGCATTGCATATTTAAATTGGGGACTACAGACGTATTCTGGATATCCCCCATATTCTGCATGTTTAAATTGGGGACTACAGACGTATTCTGGGATATCCCCCTTATACTGCATATTTATTTGGGGACTACAGAACTATTCTAAGAGATCCCCCCTTGTACTGCATAATATTTTGGAACTACGGGACGGTATCCCGGGAGATTCCACTTTGTGATACGTTGTGCTGACCCGGGGGATCCCTTTACTGTCTTATTTTAGATTATTCTCTTTAACTGTTTACTGCAGAAATTATTTCTTTTTTGTACTAATTAAATTGATTTATTTAGAAATCCAGTAGAACCTTAACCCGACCTCGACACTACTTGACTGGGGTCAGGCTTGGCACTTACTGGGTACCAAATGTGGTGTATTCATGCCCTTTCCTGCACATGTTTTTTCCGTGTGCAGGTCCAGGTACGAGTTATCCTTCACGTGGGTAGTCGTTGCAGCTAATACCAGAAGACTGTAAGGTATTTCTGCCACGTCTGCAGAATCCTCCGAGTCACCTTCCATTCTATCTTGTAGAGATATTTATTATGTACTTTCCGATTTTTGGTTTAGAGCTACAATAATATAGAAGCTTGCGACTGTATTGCGACAATCTAGGTCTTGGGGTATATTTGTACATGTTGAGCGGCGTTGTTATGCTTATTTAGACTTTTCCTTTCCTGTATTTAATTTTATTGCATTTAATTAAGTTTTATCCGCAAATTTAGGCTTACCTAGTCGTAGAGACTAGGTGTCGTCACGATACCTTTCAGAGGGTAAATTGGGTCGTGACAAGTTGGTATCAGAGCGTCTAGGTTCATAGGAGTCACAAGTCACAAGCCGATTTATGAGATTCTTGCGGATCGGTACGGAGACGTACATATTTATCTTCAGGAGGCTATGTAACTGTTAAGAACAATCACATTCTTTGGATTTCCTTGTCGTGCGAGTTATTGACATCAAAATTCTAAAACTCTATTCTATACTTTCTCACAGATGGTGAGGACCCGTACCAGACGGACCGACGATCAGGCACCTGTGCCCCCATCCAGAGCCGACAGGGGCAGGGGTAGAGGTAGAGGACGAGCATGCGGTGCAGCTCGAGCACCAGCGAGAGAAGCGACAAAGGAGCCCACAACAACTCTAGCTGGAGGGCCGACACAGGAGGTCCCTATTGCGGCTCCATCCCTCCAGGAGACTTTAGCTCAGTTCATGAGCATATTCAGCACTCTAACTCAGGATGGTCTACTCCCGATAGCCCCACCCACATCTCAGGCCGGGAGAGGGGCACATACTCTCGCAGTCCGACCTCCTGAGTAAAGAGTTCATGTTGATCAGGATCCAGAGTAAATTCCTATACCCCCAGTGGTTCCGTCTCAGCACGAGGCCAATGCAGCTGCTTTTGAAGCAAAGCAGCTTAGACTTGAGAGGTACAATAAGTACCACCCACCTACTTTCATCGAACTAGCTTCAGATAACGTTTTGGGTTTTCTTGAGGAGTGTCATCGTATTCTCCGCACTATGGAAATTATGGAGACGAATGGGGTTTCTTTCACGGCCTTCCAGCTGAGGGGAGTGGCTTATCAGTGGTGGCGAGCCTATGAGATGAGTAGTCCAGACGAGGTAACTTCACTCACTTGGACTCAGTTCTCAGAGATATGTTTGCGTGAGTATGTTCCTCAGAGCCTCAGGGATGCTTTGCCTGCGGAGTTCGAGCAGTTACGCCAGGGTACTATGACTGTGTCAGAGTATGCAGTCCATTTCAGTGAGTTAGCTTGTCATGCACCGACTTTGGTTGCCACGATCAGAGAGAGGATTCGACACTTCATAGAGGGACTCCACCTTAGTATTCGGACTAGTATGGACAGGGAGTTAGAGATGGATATCACTTATCAGCAGGCAGTGAGTATTTCCAGGAGGGTAGAGGGCATGTTTTCTCGGGACAAAGAGGAGAGAGAGGCCAAGAGGTCTCGAGAGACTAGTCATTATTCGGGAGCTCGTGCACCAGTAGCACGCAATGGTAGGGGTTTTGTGAGTTGCCATGTTCATTTAGCTCTTCCAGCAGCTAGTGGTATCCCAGCTCCTTCTTGACCTCAGGAGCCTTATTATGGATCGCCAATATCTAGTATGCCTCCTGCTCGAGGTGCTATTACCAGACGGCCCAGCAGGCCAATTCAGAGTCAGTCTTAGTCGCAGCATCTTCCGAGGGGTTGTTTGAGTGTGGTGACACTCGTCACATGTTTAGAGATTGCCCCAAAGCTAGGAGGGGTGCATCATCTCAGACTTATCAGGCTTCATGTTCTCCATCGGGTCCTCCGGCTATTCTTCCAGCCCCAGCTGCTACTCCACCTTCTCAGACAGCTCGAGGTGGAGGTCAGGGAGGTCGAGGTCGCCCTAGAAGGGGAGGCCAGGCCAGGTACTACACCCTTCCAGCCCGTTCAGAGGCCGTCACTTCAAATTCAGTCATCACAGGTATCTTCTTTGTCTGTCCTAGGGATGCATCAGTATTATTTGATCCAAGCTCTACGTATTCATATGTGTCTTCTTATTTTGCTTCACATTTGGGGATATCTCGGGATTCTTTGAGTTTCCCCATTTATATTTCTACTCCCGTGAGGGATTCTCTGGTTGTGGATCGCGTATATCGGTCGTGTTTGATTGTTATCAGTGGGTTTGAGACCAGAGCTGATTTGTTATTACTCGGTATGGTAGATTTCGATGTTATCTTGGGCATGGACTGGTTGTCGCCCCATTATGCTATTCTTGATTACCATGATAAGACGGTGACGCTGGCTATGCCAGGTTTACCGAGATTAGAGTAGAGAGGTACCTTAGAGTATACTCCCCGCTGAGTCATTTCTTTCCTGAAGGCTCAACAGATGGTTGAGAAGGGGTGTGATGCGTATTTGGCCTATGTGAGAGATGTTAGTGTTGATACCCCTACAGTTGAGTTAGTTCCAGTAGTAAGGGACTTCCATAATGTATTTCCAGTTGATCTTCCGGGTGTGCCACCCGACAAAGATATCGATTTCGGCATGGATTTATTGCCGGGCACTCAGCCCATTTCTATTCCTCCATATCGTATGGCTTCTCCAGAGTTGAAGGAGTTGAAAGAGCAGTTGCAGGAGTTTCTTGATAAGGGTTTCATCAGGCCCAGTGTATCACCTTGGGGTGCTCCGGTATTATTTGTGAAGATAAAGGATGGTTCAATGCGTATGTGTATTGATTATCGGCAACTGAACAAGGTTACAATGAAGAACATGTATCCTTTGCCTCGCATTGATGATTTATTTGACTAGTTACAAGGTTCTAAGGTATTTTCAAAGATTGACTTGCGATTTGTCTATCATCAGTTGAAGATTCGGGAACCGGACATCCCAGAGACTGCCTTGAGGACCAGATATGGTCATTATGAGTTCCTTGTCATGTCATTTGGGCTGACCAATGCCCCAGCAGCCTTTATGCATTTGAGGCACAGTGTGTTTCGGCCTCATATTGATTCCTTCGTTGTATTTATTGAGGATATCTTGGTATATTACCGGTCTCGGGAGGATCATGAGCAACACTTGAGGACCGTGCTTCAGACTTTAAAGGAGAAGAAATTGTATGCAAAATTTTCAAAGTGTGAATTTTGGCTTGATTCAGTGGAATTCTTAGGCCACGTGGTGTCTTGTGACGGGATCAAGGTAGACCCGAAGAAGGTGGAGGCAGTGCAGAGTTGGACTAGACCGTCATCATCTACTGAGATCCGCAGTTTCCTTGGTTTGGCAGGGTACTATCGCCGCTTTGTAGAGGGATTTTCATCCATTGCAGCACCTATGACCAGACTCACCCAGAAGGGTGCTCCGTTCAGGTGGATTGAGGAGTGTGAGGAGAGATTTCAGAAGCTCAAGATAGCCGTGACTACAGCCCCAGTGTTGGTATTGCCTACAGGCTCAGGGTCCTATACAGTCTATTATGATGCCTCGAGGATTGGCCTTGGAGCGGTATTGATGCAGGACGGTAGGGTGATTGCTTACGCGTCCAGAAAGTTGAAGGTGCATGAGAAGAAATATCCCGTTCATGATCTCGAGTTGGCAGCTATTGTTCACGCCTTGAAGATATGGCATCATTATTTGTACGGTGTTCCTTGTGAGATTTTCACAGATCACCGGAGTTTGCAGCATTTTTTCAGGCAGTAGATTTTTAGTTTGCGCCAGCGGAGGTGGTTAGAGCTACTCAAGGACTATGACATCACTATATTATACCACCCGAGGAGGGACAATGTGATGGCCGACACCTTGAGTCGCTGGGCGGAGAGTTTGGGAGTTTGGCATATCATCCGGCAGCTGAGAGGCCCTTAGCCTTGGATGTTCAGTCCTTAGCCAATTAGTTTGTGAGATTGAATCTTTCAGAGCCTTGTCGGGTATTAGCTTGTATGGTTGCTCGGTCTTCTTTTTATGACCGCATTAGTGAGCGCCAATATGATGATCCCCACCTTCTAGTTCTTCAAGAGAGGGTTCGGCGAGGTGATGCCCGAGATGTGACTATAGGAGATGATGGTGTGATGAGGATGCAGGGTCGGATATGTGTGTCCAATGTGGATGGGATTAGGGAGTTGATTCTCGACGAGGCCCATAGCTCACGGTACTCCATTTATCCGGGTGTCGCGAAGATGTACCAGGACCTGAGACAACACTATTGGTGGAGAAGGATGAAAGAGGATATAGTTGAGTTCGTGGCCAAGTGTCTCAACTGTCAGCAAGTTAAATATGAGCATCAGAGACCAGGAGGGTTGCTTCAGCAGATTGAGCTTCCAGAGTGGAAGTGGGAGCGAATCACCATGGACTTTGTGGTTGGACTTCCTCGGACTTTGAGAAAGTTCGATGCTATTTGGGTGATCGTTGATCGGCTAACCAAGTCATCCCATTTCATCCAAGTGTTGACTACATACTCTTCAGAGAGGTTGGTTGAGTTTTATATCTATCATTTCAGTCTGAGGAACGCAGTTTACATACCGATTCTGGAGAGCCGTACAACAGGAGTTGGGTACCAGGGTGAAGTTGAGTACAACCTTTCACCCTCAGACAGACGGGCAGTCCGAGCGCACGATTTAGATTCTTGAGGATATGCTTCGTGCTTGTGTGATGGAGTTTGGAGGGTCATGGGACCAATACTTGCCACTTGCAGAGTTTTCTTATAATAACAATTACCAGTCGAACATTCAGATGGCACCGTATAAGGCTTTGTATGGTAGGCGGTTTCGGTCCCCAGTGAGATGGTTTGAGCCAAGCGAGGCCCAATTGTTGGGTACAGATTTGGTCCAGGATGCCCTGTACAAGGTGAAGGTGATTCAGGAGAGACTTCGCGCAACTCAATCCAGGCAGAAGAGTTACGCGGACCGAAGGGTTCGTGATTTGGAATTTATGACTGGTGATCAGGTTTTTCTACGAGTATCACCTATGAAAGGCGTCATGAGGTTCGGAAAAAAGGGTAAGCTGTGTCCGAGGTTCATTGGCCCTTTTGAGATATTGCGGCACGTTGGAGAGGTTGCTTATGAGCTTGCCTTACCTCCCAGCCTAGAAGAAGTTCATCCGATATTCCACGTCTCTATGCTCCGGAAGTATCACGGTGATCTGGCTCATGTATTGGATTTCAGTTCAGTCCAGTTGGACAAGGATCTATCTTATGTTGAGGAGCCAGTAGACATTTTGGATAGGCAGGTCAAAAAGATAAGGTTGAAGAATATTGCATCAATAAAGGTACAGTGGAGGGGTCGGCCGGTCGAGGAGGCGGCTTGGTAGATCGAGCAGGATATGCGCAACCAGTACCCTCACCTTTTCACAGCTACAGGTATGTCTTCATACGCGTTCGAGGGCGGCCGATTTTCTTAAGAGAGGGAGAATGTAACGACCCGGTCGGTCGTTAAGAGAGTTAGCACCTCGATTCCCTGATAGCTAAGTTCTTAGGCTTGAATTCATGTGTAATTCTTGTTTTTGATTTATATGATGTGGTTTGAAGGCTTGACTAGGTCCGTATGATGTTTTATGTCTGGTTGGTAGGTTTGGTTGATGTTCCGAGGGCCTCGGGTTTGTTTCGGATGCTCAACGGGAAGAATTTAGACTTAAGCAAAGAGTTGAAGTTTGCTGGTCCTGGTGTTTCGCACCTACGGAAGGGGAGCCGCGGGTGCGGACACGCAGGTGCGGTAGATGGTGCGCAGATGCGGAATTGGCCAAGGCCGGCTAGGCTCGCAGATGCGGCTGGGAAACCTCAGATGCGGCCTAGAGACCGCAAATGCTGCCCCAGCCCATTAAATGAATTTTCGCATATGCGATGCCATTTACGCAAGTGCGGGACCGCAGGTGCGACCCTATTGACCGCAGAATCTGAAATCGCTGGTCAGAAATAATAAATTCGAGGGTTTGAATTTCATAACTTCTAAAAACGATTTGGAGCACGGGAATAGGGGATTTTGGGTGGATTTTGAAGAGGAGATCAGTAGGTAACGATTCCTAATCCTATTCACTTGTATTTCGTCAATCTATAGTAAGTTCTTTAATCTAATCAAGGAATTTGAGTGGAAAAATAGAAAAATGGGGAAAAAGTTCCCCAATTGAAAATCCGAGAATTTAATGAGATTTTGACGTCTGATTTTGATGATTCTTGTTCGAGTGTGTTCGTGAGTGAATGTGTGTTCTATATTGGTAACTTTCACTTGATTCCTAGACGTGGGCCCAGGGGAATTTTTGGGATATTTTCCTAATTTTAGGTATTAACTTCGAGTTAATTAGTTAGATTAATTTCTTAAAGTTATATTTACATTATACAATTGAATTGAATAGATTTGGGTCGTTTGGAGTTGGGTACTCGTGGCAAGAACGTGATTTCGAGTTGAGTTGAGCAGTTGAGGTAAGTGGCTTTCCTAACTCTGTGTTGGGGACTTCCCCTTAGGTTGTTTTTAACATAAATTGTTGTGTGGGCACCGTGTACGTGAGGTAACGAGTACGTACACGGGCTATTCTTGCAAAAATCCCATTTTTCTTCGAAAATTATAAATTGTTTTCTTCTATTAAGTTGCTTCAATGTGTTAAATTGTTCATCTTAGATTAGGGAAGCATGCCTATATGTTTACATATTACATTGCCTATTTGACACTCAGTGCGCCATGTTTAGATAGTTTCCCTGCTTTCCTACCTGGGATTAGATGAACTGTCGAAATTGATGCCTATCTGTTATTCATTTCGCATTGCATATTTAGATTGGGGACTATATACGTATTCTGGGAGATCCCCCCCCCCCCCCCCCC